>JAXLNO010003262.1:0-49973 GCA_038087875.1 Malacoraja senta
GTCCTGTCTAGCAGAAGTTTTTTCCCAAAATCTGCACTTGCTATGCTGAACCAATGCCAAGAGCATAACCCCTTTCATGATTAGTTTGGCAAATTCAGAGACATGCCAGGAACCTACTGTCGAAACATCTTGCGGACCGCACACATCCCAGATCACCATATACCTGGGTTTAGGAGGTTTAGAGTTGAAATTCCTTTCATCAATCCAGCTATGATATGATGAAACTCAATAGGATCTTTCCTGACCCCATCCAACCCACAGGATGACAAAGCACTTAAAGCTGTATTAATGGTGCTATAACTGAGCCCCTCATCATCATAGAGGGTCAACAGGAACTCTAAAATATCCACAATACCTGTAGTATTATAGTCAATATTATTTTGTACACAATATTGGCCCCATTTTTTTACATAAGTAATATACCCCTTTTGAGTACTCTTTCTCCAGGCTACAGTGAGCATGTCCACTGTAAACCCAGACAGTCCTTGCTCCAGGTATGGCCTTCTTAAAACCTGCAAATTAACAAGTCAATACAATCACATAACAGATGACTTTCCCATGTTAGCGGATGCTCCAGTCAATTCCTACGCTTGGGAACCACCAAAAAGAGGTTGGATCCCTAACTGTAACATCAAAAGGAAACCATGCTTGATTCGGCCAATTAGGTATTACAAGCACGCCAAAGTGGCATCCTGCTTGATTTCTTGCAGAATCCGACATATTAGGCAAAATGGTAGGAAAAAACGTCAAAGTATTAATTGCAACTGCCACCTGGTCTGGTTCTCATGAAACCTATTTAGGCATCTGATGGTTGACCTTGATGCAAAACAAATCGATATCTGGCATTTTACTTCGGAGTCACGTGAGTGACTACGTGAAGAACCCCGCCAGTGCGCCTGCGCGTCATTACATCAGACGCCTTGACGCAAATGGACGTGAGGAGCAGAGCTCCTCTAATGGATTTGTAGCTTTTTAACTACAACGTAAGTACAAACTTTTTTTTCAGTATTTTCAGGTCCGTTTACTGTGGGTCTGTGGGGATTTTTTCCACAGATGCCATGGAAAAAACGGGCAGGGGGAAGAGGCGAGCAACTCAGCCGACAGAAAGTCGGGAAAGTCGGGAGTCTGCGGTTAGCGACCAACCGCCTCTAACCCCGGTACAGTCGCCAGCGGTGAGCATAGCGACTGTGGACCTGGGGCAGTCAGCGCCTATCGGGCGCAAGGCCAAGTTTAAAACCAGACGGCCCATGGAGGAGGAGTCCCAGGAAATGGAAATGGAAGAAGCTCCAGGGCTAGATACTGCTTTTAAGCGTATTGCCCAAATGGAAAGCCTGCTACATAGGCTGTTGGAGCGAAGCACACTCAGGTAAGAGTGTACTGAAATCCAAGCTGCTGGAAGCAGCTCAACAGCTCCTGGTACAGGGCTGATAGAATGCACCCTCAGGGATGAGGAGCGTGCCACGGGTCATGAGATTTCAGACCCCGACTCTGACGGTGAGGCTGTACAAGGCGAAGAATGGCAGCTGCCAGATGTTCCATCCCTGGCAGTACGATTCGCTGCCCCGTCAGGGTCAGGAGAGCCATTAGGAGAAGAATTGGCCTCCCTAATAAATTACCTGGTTTCCCATCAGCTGGAACAGCAGGAGATGGATGAGAATGCAAGAAAATATGAGTTGAGTATGAGAACTCAAGAATTGAAATTGCAGAGAATATTAAAGCTGCTCGGTTCTGGAATAACTGCTTTTGCCAGAATAGCGGATAAAAGCCAAGAGATGACGGAGTTGCATCAGGAAGCACTGGGGTTGCTATGCAGCACCCACTTCGAGATCAATTGTCTGAGGAAAGGTGCTATACGGCCTACTATGAATCCAAATTCGCAGCACTCTGCAAACCAAGTAATGTACAATTACCCAACTTACTCTTTGGAGAGGATCTCGGGAGACATATTAAAGAGTTGGAAGATGAAGCGAAAACAGGATTGATGAACACATCAATGGTTGTAAAGTCTGTAAAGAGGAAGTATCCTTTCAGACGTCATACGGATCCTGGACCAGGACCAAGTCGCTCATTAACGCAGGGACGTAGCTGGCGGCCTGCAGCGGGAGCAAGAACCAGTGGTGGTGCTTCCGGGAGAATCCAGGGATCTCAGAGTACTCAAATGACTCAAGAGGTAGGTGGACCTGGTTCTCATGGGAACATACTAACCGGATTAAGTCCAAAAGTTGGAGGCAGATTACGTTTCTTCTATAACGATTGGAAGAAGATTACTTCAGATGTGGTAATTCTGAATAATATACAAGGATTTCGAGTTGAATTCAATCCAAATTATGATTTGCCTGTCCAGCATGTTCCTAGCAGAACTCTCCACTTTGCACAAAAAGAAGTGATGGAGGTTCAAGCTGCGCTTCAAACCCTATATATAAAAGGTGTTATTGAAGAATCAGTCTACCAAATTCACCAATTTGTGTCAAATATATTCCCTCGATCAAAAAAAGGATGGAGGATGTAGGATTATTATAGACTTGACAAGTCTGAATCCTTTTGTTCAAGTTAGACATTTTAAAATGGAGACATTTGTACTGCCAAACAACTTATCTCAGAAGCATGTTTTATGGCAACTATAGATTTAAAAGATGTATATTATTCAGTGTCTGTTCACTTGGAAGATATGAAGTATCTTAAATTTACATGGATGAACCAGTTAGGGCAGTTCAAAGCTCTCCCTAATGGGTTAACGTCCGCTCCCAGAATATTCACGAAATTGTTTAAATCAATTCTGGGGTTGCGGAGAAGCCAGGGGCATGTACTAATGGCATACTTGGATGATGTCCTCATTATAGGAAGGACAAAACAGTCAACAGAAGCATCTGTTGCAGTTGTGAAATCAACTTTTGAAAGTTTGGGGTTTCTAATTCATCCAAAGAAATCAAGGTTAACAACATGTACCTCGATTGATTATTTGGGGTTCACAATTGATTCAGCCCAAATGAAAATTACTTTACCCAGTGAAAAAAGGGTGGAGTTGATTAAAGATTGCAATAATCTGTTAAACGAGCAAAAACCCTTAATCAGACAGGTGGCTCGAGTACTGGGAAAATTAGTAGACTCCCAGCAGTCCAGTACAGACCATTACATTATCAACAGCTGCAGAGAGTTAAACAACAGGCACTGAGAATGAATGCTGGTCATTTTGATAGAACCATGCAACTAACAACAAATGCTGTTTCTGATCTGCAGTAGTGGATTCTACATGTCTCAAGCAGTTCCGGCAAAGTGCTGATTGAACAACCTTCCATGATATTACAAACTGATGCCAGTGCACTAGGATGGGGTGCAACTGACTTAACATCTAGCTGCGGAGGCAGATGGAATCAGGAAGAGTCATTGTTACTGCAGACATGGGGAATTAACTATTTGGAGCTTTTAGGATTTCTATGGACTCCAAGCTTATTGTTCTAACACAACTACAAGGCATGTTCAAGTTCAAGTTCAAATTGATAAACACAACAGCAGTTGCCTATATTAATGATATGGGTGGAATTAGGTCGGTGTCATGTTACAAAATGGCTAATCAACTTTGGTCTTGGTGTATTGAAAAGAACATTTGGATTTCAGCTATCTATCTACCAGGTAGAATGAACACGATAGCAGACACCAGGTCACAAAAGTTCCATGATAATAAAGAATGGATGTTGAATCGAGAGGTATTCAATGCTATAGTAATCAGATTTGGAATGCCTGACATCGACTTGAATCATCAGCTATTGAGATATGTCTCATGGGAACCAGATCCAGGAGCAGTGGCGATTGATGCTTTCTCACTACATTGGGGTGGTATGTTTTCATATATATTTCCACCTTTCTGCCTCATAAGCCAATGTTTGCTTAAAATCAGGCAAGATGCTGCTTCAGGGGTATTGGTAGTACCAGATTGGCCTACACAGCCATGGTATCCGTTGATATTAGAATTAACAACACAAATGTTGATGAAAGTCCCAAAATGGAGTAATTTATTACTGCACCCTGTAACAGGGGAACAACATCCATTATATGATCGTTTGGATTTGTTGATTTGCAGGTTTTAAGAAGGCCTTTTATGGGGCGAGGACTGTCTGAGCGTACTGTGGACATGCTTACGGCAGCCTGGAGGAAGAGCACTCAAAAACAGTACCTTTCTTATATTAAGAATTGGGAAGAGTTCTGTGTACAAAAGAATGTGCAATATAGTACTGCAGATATTTCAAATGTTTAGAACTTCTGTCAAAACTTTATTATGATGAAGGTCTGAGTTGTAGTGCAATTAATTCAGCAAGAAGTGCATTGTCCTCATATTTGGTTCTGGATTCAGAAAGAAACCCAATTGGGTCACACCCAATTGTTTCCAGACTAATGAAAGGAATCTTTAATTCCAAACCACCGAAACCTAGGTACGTGACAATCTGGGATGTAAGTGTGGTACTGAAACTACTTCGTGAATGGTCACCAAGTGTGTCTTTACCTTTGGCCAAGGTCAGTATGAAAGTATTCATGCTTATGGCATGAGTGACAGCACAACGAGTGCAAACACTTTGAAAATTACAAATAGAGAGTATGGAAGTAACTGAAGACAAGGTTACATTCTATATCTATGACCTACTAAAGCAAATTAGGCCAGGTGTGACAGGATTTAAAATTATGCTAGCAGCATATCCAAATGATCCTTGTCTCTGTGTTAAGACATATTTGTTACAATACATTGAGGTCACAAAGAATTTGAGAAATACGGAAACTGGGTTGTTGATCACACACAAGAAACCACACAAGAGAGTTTCAATACAGACTATTTCCAGATGGATAAAAGAAGTCTTAACAGCTGCTGGTATTAACATTGATGTTTTTACGTTTCACTCGATTAGGGCAGCAGCAACGTCGGCGGCCAGGGTAAAAGACGTCCCCATCGACCATATCCTCGCAGCTGCCGGGTGATCCAATGAGTTGATGTTTCAACATTTTTACCATCGGCCTATTGTTAATGCGGGATTGTTTGCAGAAACTATTTTAAGTTCTGTGTAAATTCCTCTGGTTTAAAGGGGATCTGATTAATTTCATTATTGAAATGAATTACTGCATTTGTGGTACAAATGTTATTATGAATGCATGATTGATTATTCTCGTTCCGAGTCAATCAATGCAGTGAGAAGCCGGGATTGATCTACGGCATGAAATCACAAAGCTTTAAAATCTTCACGTAGACACTCAGTGACTCCGAAGTAAAATAGTAAGATTAAACGAGAACTTACCTAAGTTTGAAGTTTGATCTTTATTTTATGAGGAGTTACATAGGTGATTATGTGCCCACCACGACCCTACCATCTATCATAAAGGTCAGATGGAAGTTCTTATATTACTCGTTTTATTATGAGACTATATTACTTTGGTTGTTGTTTTTGTGATTTCACACCGCTGCTTTGAAGATTGACGCGCAGGCGCACTGGCGGGGTTCTTCACGTAATCACCTACGTAACTCCTCATAAAATAAAGATCAAACTTCAAACTTAGGTAAGTTCTCGTTTAATCTTACTATTCATATACAATTACTATATTATTGAACACCTCCTTGTTGAACATTCAATCTATGTTGTCATGGAAAGTTCGTGACTTGGCGTCTGCTACTATGTAGAATCTACCTGGTAGATAAATAGCTGAAATATCTTTTCCAATGCACCAGGCCCAAATTTGATTAGCCAATCTGTCACGAAATGCCGACTTGATTCCACCGATGTGATTAATATATATGCCACTTGCGTTGTATTGTCAATCTGAAACTGAACATGCAGATACATTTGTTAGAGCAATAAGCCTTGTCCTTAAAACCTCTTAATAGTTAATTGCCCATGTCTGCAGAAGCGATGCCTCTTGCTCAGTCCATCTGCCTCCACAGTTGAAACTCGTATCTGTGACACCCCACCCGAGTGCACTGACCTTCATCTGTAAAATCATGGAAGGCTGGTCAAGCATTACATTGCTATAACTCCTGGACACATGGTGAAACCATTGCAAATTAGCATAGTCTTTACTGATAACTGCATAGGTCTATTATAATGACCCGAATGTGTCCTTAATGCCTCAATTAGCTTGATACAGCTGTCAATTAGCTCTACCCTTTTTCCCTGGGCAGAGCACTTAATTGAATCAATTGTGACCCAAATAGTCAGGTGTTAATTTGGATTTCTCTGGATGGATCAGCAATCAACGACTGAGCAGCAATTTTGGAGGCAAACGCCCACTGTTTACCCTCATGCATTCAGCATGGGATCCCGGCTCATAGCCATGTTTGGATTCCTGTTTGGAGTTAATCCATACTAACCTTAGACACTCTTTTAGAGTGGGACTTATCGAAGCTGAAGCAGGTATCACCATCCATCTCCATTTGCTTGTACATGCCTCTGTACCAAGCATGTTGTTCGACTCCATTCCCCACAATCTTATCACATATGTGTGTGGCTCCATCTTCATCCACTATACATCCACGTGGGAGGACTTATGCAACCTGCAACAGGAGCTGCCCCAGGCCTATGTGCATGTATTTTAGCACCATCTCGACCACTACGGAGAAACCGAGTGGGAGTAATGGCAGCCCTGCAAACAGGTGTTGCTTCAGGCCCATGTGCATACTCCTGTAGCAATCTCTCGACCACTCCGCCATTTGAGTGGGAGAAATGCTGGCAACCCTTTACTAGGCGTCACCTTAGGCATGTGTGCATGTATTTTAGCACTATCTCGACCACTCTGGTGCACCAAGTGGGAGGAATGGCAACCCTACAAACAGGTGTTGCTTCAGGCACATGTGCATCCTTCTGTAGCACTCTCTCGACCACTCCGACCCTTGAGTGGGGGGACTTTTGCAACCCTTTACTAGGTGTTGCTGCCTGACATGCCTTACAATGGAGCGTTCTTGAATTTCATCAAGACGCAATGTTGTCTGACATTGATACCCCTGGCTTGGCACTCACTCTGAGTTGGGGTTATCAGGTCACTGCCTACAGCAGCCGCCAGGACTAGCCATGCAATTCGATACTCTGTTGGTATCCTCCTTCCCCAAACAGGCTGCACGTGCTAGCGACTCCAAATCGTGCTCCTTCCCGATGCCAACTCCGTCTATAGGGAAGAATTGGAGCGCCTCTGGCCCCCGTACATCAGACATAGTGGGAAAAGCTGGAACAAACGTAACAATTATTTGTCCTAGCCAAGGACATTTATGTGAATGAAGACGCCCATCCCAGTTAAACCCGGGCTTTATTTACTTTTACTATGAATAAACCGGCGTCTTGGGGAAGAAACCGTGCTCAGTCCCTTTTAATGAGCAGCAATTACTATGACGCCACCTGGTGTAACTCCCACAGATGACTGATAATACAGCTCTACACGGCTTCCCATCTCCTTAATTGAATAAATGATAATCATCTATCTCAGTATAATAGTCACAATATGACCAAGTGGTAACTATAATGTCTACCCTTTTGAACGCTTCTCAAAATTGCGTTCGTCTTTAATTTGGAGGGCAACCTGAAACCTCCTCAGAATTAGCAGAAATTGCTACTTTTCCACCTCGACACATAAGGGTGATAAACCACTAACCTCTCTTCCTGAGTTGAGGTTGGAGTCAGCCACACACTGACCCTTTGTACTCCTCTCCACTGAGGAAGTGATAAGCAGCCCTGAGCCTTACTCCTCTCCACTGAGGACATACACATATAACAGAGGGGACCCTCCTGGCCAGGCTCCACATATTTCAAACATATATGGGCTGCCAAAGTCGGGTCCTTCCTCAATGTCGGGTAGTAACCTGACGACCATGCTCAGTCTGCACCCCCCCCTCGAGAGTCGCTGACCTTACTGTCAGCGACTCTCTCAAGAAGTCCGACGGCCACCGGCTCCTCACTTTACCGCGGACCGTAGCCGGTATCCCCGCGGTCTAGAGAACCCCGCAGCCCCTATTTGAAACATTTCGCTGGAGTCGCTGACCTGTCTGTCAGCGACTCGAAACAGCAAGCCTAACAGCCACCTCTAGGGTGACCGCAGCTTGCTTCAACCCGCGGTCTATAAATAACCCGCGGCCCGAATTAAACCTCGGCTGTCCGCGACTCCACCAGCAAAACCCACCAGCAGCCTGCTACCGCACTCCCGCGGTCCGAAGCCGACATCCCCGCGGTCCACAATTTCTCCGCGGTCCACTGGTTTTGCTGAATTTTTCCATGTCCAGCAGGAACCTGGGAAAATTATTCCTGCAATGGACAACCTGAAAAAGTAAGTTTAAAGTTACCTGCAGGATTTTTTAAACTTACCGCTGGAGAACTGTGTTCCTCCCAGCCTGTCTGCGCCAATGCGACCGACGTAATGATGCGCATGCGCCCTGACGGGTCTTCTTCACGTAGTCACTCACGTGACTCCGAAGTAAAATCTATCTAGCTCTGCCTTAAATATATACACTGCCTTTGACTCCACAGCCTTCTGTGGCAAATAAATCCACAGATTCACCACCATCTGACTAAAGAGATTCCTCCTCATCTCCTAAAAGACCATCCTTAAATTTTGAGGCTATGACCTCTTGTCCTAGATTTTCCCATTGGAGGAAACATCCTCTCCACATCCACTGTATACAATCCTATCACTATTCTATACGTTTCAATGAGGTCCCCCCTCATTTTGTTTACAATAGGTGCAGGAGTAGGCCATTTGAGCCAGCACCACCATTCAATGTGTTTATCCCCAATCAGTACCACGTTCCTGCCTTATCCCCATATCCCCTGACTCCGCTATCTTTAAGAGCCTTATCTAGCTCTCTAGAGTATCCAGAGAACCGCCCTCCACTGCCCTCTGAGGCAGAGAATTCCACAGACTCACAATTCTCTGTGAGAAAAAGTGTTTCCTCGTCTCCTTTCTAAATGGCTTACCCCTTATTCTTAAACTGTGGCCCCTGGTTCTTGACTACCCCCAACATCGGGACATGCTGGGGGAGTCCTGCCTCTAGTGTGTCCAAACCCTTAATAATCTTATACATTTCAATAAGATCTCCTCTCATCCTTCCATACTCCAGAGCATACAAGTCAGCCACTCCATTCTCTCAGCATATGACAGTACCGCCATCCCGGGAATTAACCTTGTAAACCTACGCTGAACTCCCTCAATAGTAAGAATGTCCTTCCTCAAATTAGGGGAACAAAACGGCACACAATACTCCAGGTATGGTCTCACTAGGGCCCTGTACAACTGCAGAAGGACCCCTTTGCTCCTATACTCAACTCCTCTTGTTATGAAGGCCAACATGCCATTCGCTTTCTTCACTGCCTGCTGTACCTGCCTGCTTACTTTCGTTGACTGATGAACAAGGAGCCCTAGATCCCATTGTACTTCCCCTTTTCCCAACTTGACACCATTTAGATAGTAATCTGCCTTCCTGTTTTTGCTACCAAAGTGGATAACCTCACATTTATCCACATTAAACTTCATCTGGCATGTATCTGCTCACTCACCCAACCTGTCCAAGTCACCCTGCATTCTCATAGCATCCTCCTCACAGTTCACACTGTCACCCAGTTTTGTGTCATCGGCAAATTTGCTAATGTTACTTTGAATCCCTTCATCTAAATCATTGATGTATATTGTAAATAGCTGCGGTCCCAGCACCGAGCCTTGCGGTACCCCACTAGTCACTACCTGCCATTCTGAAAGGGACCCATTAATCCCTACTCTTTGTTTCCTGTCTGCCAACCAATTTTCTATCCATGTCAGCACTCTACCCCCAATACCATGTGCCCTAATTTTACCCACTAATCTCCTATGTGGGACCTTATCAAATGCTTTCTGACAGTCCAGGTACACTACATCCACTGGCTCTCCCTTGTCCATTTTCCTAGTTACATCCTCAAAAAATTCCAGAAGATTAGTCAAGCATGATTACCCCTTCGTAAATCCATGCTGACTCGGACCGATCCTGTTACTGCTATCCAAATGAGCCGCTATTTCATCTTTTATAATTGACTCCAGCATCTTCCCCACCACCGATGTCACCAAAATTGTCACCAATGCGTCCATGATTTCTAGAGCCACTTCCTTAAGTACCCTGGGATGCAGACCGTCAGGCCCTGGGGATTTATCAACTTTCAGTCCCCTCAGTCTACCCAACACCATTTCCTGCCTAATGTGGATTTCTTCAGTTCCTCCTGTCACCCCAGATTCTCTGTCCACTAGTATATCAGGAAGATTGTTTGTGTCCTCCTTAGTGAAGACGGATCCAAAGTACCTGTTCAACTCATCTGCCATTTCCTTGTTCCCCATAATAAATTCACCTTTTTCAGTCTTCAAGGGTCCAACTTTGGTCTTAACTATATTTTTCCTCTTCACATACATAAAGAAGCTTTTACTATCCTCCTTTATATTCTTGGCTGGCTTACCTTCATATCTCATCTTTTCTCCCCGTATTGCCTTTTTAATTATCTTCTGTTGCTCTTTAACCATTACCCAATCCTCTTGCTGCCCGCTCAACTTTGCTACGTTGTACTTCTTCTCTTTTATTTTTATACTGTCCCTGAGGTCCCTTGTCAGCCACAGCCATCCCTTACTCCTCTTCTCATTCTTCATTCTCATTCTTCTACTCATTCTTCTAAACTGTAGCGAGTACAGGCCCAGTGCCGTCAAATGCTCATCATATGTTAACCTACTCATTCCTGGGATCATTCTTGTGAACCTCCTCTAGTACCTCTCCTGATCCAGCACATCCTTCCTCAGATATGGTGCCCAAAATTGCTCGCAATACTCCAAATGGGGCCTGACCAGCACCTTATGGAGCCTCAGCATTACATGCCCAGATGTGCGGAAGGGGAGGGAGGAATATTTTTATCCCTTGTTCTCATCATTTCTACAGTAAATGCAATCAGTACACAACTTTTTTCTAATATGATTCATTGTATCATTAAATCAATACATTCTCTTACCATGCATCAATACCACTCAAGTTTCCTCCTTAAACAATGTGCCCTTGAGGGACTATTACACAAGACCTAGCCTCTCAGGAGGTGAAGGATATATTTAAAATGCAATGTGGATTTTACAACTACAACTCGAGACTAACATTGTGCCAAGTTTATAATTCCATTCCTGGATCCCAACCGTAAAGTATTAGAAAGGTACACTGATGAAAACACAACAGTTCTGAAAACACACAACAGTTAAAAACTATGCCAGGCGTGAATGCATTTTGAAAATGCTTAAATTCCTTCCTTGTTGCTGCCAGACGGGAATGATTAAAAATCAGAGTGTGTGTTGTATTTACATTTAGAAACAATTGATCTGGCTTTACCAGATGAATACTGCTGTGCACGGCATCTGTTTCAGTGCTGCACAGCCCCTCGTGAATTGACAAATTCACCAGGCAGTTGTTGGTAGAGCGAGTCTTCAGCACACTGTAAATTTAAAACACTCAGCATTTGAAATAATTTGATTCTGGAGGCAGGAGTTATCTTCTTCTTCATCCCAGTAAACTTCACCACCATTCACTGTGTTATAGACCTAACCGCTGAATACCCTTGACCAGTTCCACACAGATTGTTTGTACAGAAGTGAGTCTGGTTTGGGATTGTTCCACCTCTTTCTAGTGTCAGATATTCGTACTAGATTGAGATTTTGTACAGGGACTACCCTTTGTATTCTAACACACAAATTGAATGTATTCTTTTGCTATCTCTGTTATTTCAAAACCTTTGACATTACCAAATGGATTGACATTTCAAATGTTTGCAGTTCTCAGCAGGTGTGGCGCAGCAAGCGATGTGTGTCAATTTAATCACAGCTACATAAATAAGATCAAATGGTAGTTGGTATTTGGCCACTGAAAGCTGCCATGATCCCAGTCAGTGACTGATTAGGGGATCAAATTATTCTAAAGAAAACTTTGTCACACCAGTCAATAGTGTGAATATGCATGCATATTTTTCTTTTTGAATTTCTTGGAAAAATATGTCAAAGACATGATTCTGCAATGTGTTATTCAGAGATGGTGAGCTTTCATCAGTTTTCTGAAGAAAATGAAAGTGATACACCATCCCTTGAGAGAACAAGATAGCAATTCACACATATTTTGCCCCATTTTAGCAAAATTTCAATTGTGATTTGGGAACACAACATTATGATCACATCTTATTTTTCTTATAGCATTGAATCATCAGTTTCATTCACATAATGCATGCACGGTCTACGACAACTATTGTTGATGTCTAAGGTAGAAGCACCTTAGGCATTTACAACAACGTATCTTGGAACATGTGATAATAAACGAATTATCCTTAGTTGAGCCTTCCCGAGGTGTCATGGGTCTAACTCAATGGAACACCAGTGAAGGGAGGTGCCCACTTGACAACCCCAATCCTTGCATCGACACAATCACTTATTTTTTTAATGCGCTTGTTAACATGTATATTGTTGTTTATTGCATATGGAGTTAGTTATTGTCCTTAGCATAAGTTTGTATATTCAATTTAGATAGTACTTTGGCTTTGGGCTTGGTTTTCTTGGTTGAGCGCTTTTCCTGGTGTTATAGCACAAATACTTTTGTTTTAATTGTAATTTTAATACCAATCTCAACTCAGTTGACAACTGCCATGTAAATGCACTTGATGTAAAATGTGTGTTATGCGCAGGAAGTTATGTCAATATCTGAGCTATCAGGTTTGAGCAGATGTTTCCTTGTACCAATCACATAATCATGTTGATAGCATGAACAATTTATAGGTTGGATATCATCAGAACTCTTCACCTCACAAAGACATTCTCAGTTCAGTTCAGTTCAGTTTAGTTTATTGTCATGTTTACTGAGGTACAGTGAAAAGCTTTTGTTATGTGCTATCCAGTTCTTTCTACAAAGAAGGACACAAATTGCTGGAGTAACTCAGCAGGTCTGGCCACATATCTGGAGAATATGGATTAGTTACATTTTGCGTTGATACCTTTCTTCAGACTGATTGTAAAGGGGAGAAGAAATTTGGAAAAGGCAAGAGGCAGGACAGAGCGTCAGGTAATAGGTAGACACAGGTGAGTTTTTTTTTTTACTGTCAGACCAGAACAAATGCCAGATATAAGAACCGAAGATGTGAGACAATTTTGAAGACTCTTTGAAGACCCAGATCCTTCTACAAAGAAGGCTCAGGAATTATTAGAGAAGTTCACAATTTGCTTCCATGATTACAGCTGTAAAGAACATGAACAGCAAGTTTTCAATTAATGCAGTCCACAATCATATGGTACACAGGCAAATCAGTCTGAAGAAGGGTCTCGACCCAAAACATCGCCCAGTAGTCTGAAAGGTCTTGACGCGAAACGTCACTCAATCAGTCTGAAGAAGAGTCTCGACCCGAAACGTCACAAATACCTTCTCTCCAGAGATGCCGCCTGTCCTGCTTAGTTATTCCAGCATTTTGTCTCTACCTTCGATTTAAACTAACATTTGCACTCCATATGATTGTAGAATGCTCCGACTGAAGTGACTACAGTTCATTTATTTTACTGCAGTTCAGAAGCATATTAAGAACTAATAACTGCTGAGCCACCTTTGTAGAAAATCTTGGTAAGGATAAGATTTGAGACCATTGCAGCATGATAAAAATAATAAGAATACTTATTTGTTTAAACCACCATGCAAGGTTCATGCTCAAATTTCACATTCAAACAACCAAATAACAAAATGGTGCACCGTCCCAGAAATCAATATTTTAAGAGCTGATTTTTCAATTCAAATAAATCTCAAAGATTATGTGTTTCACCTTCACAGTTGATGAGAAACTAGATCTGTGAAGTTCTCCACAACTTGGTCATGGGGTATTTCAGTCAAACAAATGCATGAGGTGAGTTATTTTAGTTTATTGTCATCTATATCAGGGTGTAATTAAATGCTTGTTCACATGAAGCTCACGGAGTGAACAGTATTGATACAGTATAGAAAAATATAACAATAAATATAATCCAAAGTAGTGCAAAAAGGGCCGCCACGGTGGCGCAGCGGTAGAGTTGCTGCCTTACAGCGAATGCAGCGCCGGAGACCCGGGTTTGATCCCGACTGTGGGTGGTGTCTGTACGGAGTTTGTACGTTCTCCCCGTGACCTGCGTGGATTTTCTATGAGATATTCGGTTTCCTCCTACACTCCAAAGACGTACAGATTTGGAGGTTAATTGGCTTGGTAAATGAAAAAAATGTCCCTAGTGGGTGTAGGATAATGTTAATGTGCAGGGATCGCTGGTCGGCGCGGACCCGGTGGGCCAAAGGGCCTGTTTCCGCGCTGTATCTCTAAACTAAAAAAAATTAAGTACAGTAATGGAATAAACAATGAGAAAGAGCTGAGAGTGGGAGTACATTGGCACCACCACTGGGATGTGAAAGAAGTAATTGGTTCAGGGATCTGATAGCACTAGGAAAGAAGTTGCTCTTAAGTCCAGATATCCATGTTTAAAGCACTTGTATCTACACCTCCAAGAAGATGGACGAGAGAAAAGAGAATGGCAGACATCCTTAACAATACTACAACGCACTGCTGCACAGTGGAGCAGTGGCAGAGCTGCTGCCTCACAGCGCTGGAGATCCAGGTTTGATCCTGACTACAGATGCTGTTGTGCAGAGTTTATACGTTCTACCTGTGACCATGTGGGTTTTCTCCGGATGCTCTGGTTTCCTGCGACATTCCAAAGACTTTGTTGGTTTTGTTGGTTAATTGGCCCCTGGCATGTAGGATATGAAAATGTGATAATATAGAATGAGTACACGGGTGATTGGTGGCCGGTGTGGTCTCAGTGGACTGATGAGCCTGTTTCCGCACTGTATCTCTAAGCTAAACTAAAAGAAGATGGACTGGATGGAAGGAAGTGAGGAGTTTGTGTGGACTGGGCTGTGTGCACCAACCTCTACAAGTTCAGGTTCACAAGAGCATACCAGTAGCCATATCAGATTTAGAAGCATTTTGTCAGAATACATTCTATAGGCATCTGTAGAAGTTTGAGTGAAATCTCGTGGACATGGCAAATATTCTCAGATGCCGAAGAAAGTAAAGACTCTGATACACTTTCTTGATCACCACATCCATGTGAAGGGAGCAGGTTAGGTTGTTGGCTATATGGACATCTAGGAAGCTCAAGCAGTCAACTTCTACAGCAGATAGACACATAAAGCTGGAATAACTCAGCGGGACAGGCAGCATCTCTGGAGAGAAGGAATGGGTGACGTTTTGGGTCGAGACCCTTCTTCACACCTCTACAGCAGTTCCATTGATGAGGACCGGGTTGTTGTTCACCATCCCCCACACAACCCCAACCAGCTCATTTGGTCAGCAACCAACTCTTTTGCATTGGAGACATTAAGGGGTTAGCTTGTCCTGACACCGTAACACAGAGTTCTCGATCTCCTTCGTCTGAAGCATCTCATCATTGTTCTTCATCTGGCCAATGAGAGTGATATAATTGACGAACTTAAAGATGGAGTTGTTATAGCCACACACATTAGTGCACTTCTGAATGTTTTTTCCTCCAAGGAATATTCAGATTTCATTTAAGCAGTTCAAAAGTCGAGCCAAAGTTATTAAATAAAAGTGCAGAGCATGCATATTATCCCCAGGAAGGACAACAGAAGCAAACAACATAGATTTTTCAGCATTTCACCTTGGAGCTTGATTATGTTAAAATGCATTTATTCTCCAGTGCCTAGCTGCACAAAATCTTTACAGAAGCAGTTACTACTTCATACAATATATGTGGGAGGAATTTCTTCAATTTGGACAATTTGATTATACAGTAAACCCAAGTTTCAAAGGACCTCTCTATAACAGTTTTTGGTTATAGCGGATACCAATGGCTGCGGATGCCGCCCCCATCTCATGTTGCCTCCCCAGCCGCTTGCAGCTTGGCTGCCCCCATCTCCCTGCACTGGCTGTCCCTAACGCTACCCCCAACTGCTTGTAGCCCTGGCTGACCATGCCATCCACAGCTCATGCCACTTCCAGACCACGCCTTCCACCACGACCATTGCCACCATCGATCCTTACCTGCACTCCACTGCTCACAGGCCGCAACCACTGACTCCAACGATCCTCACCTCTCCACCTTGTAACAGCAAGGCAGCACCAACTCACCTGGATTCCAAGGCCAGTTCCAGGCCAAGAGTCTGAAACATGGTCTTGACCTGAAACATCACCTATCCTTGTTATCCAGAGATGCTGCCTGACCAGCTGAGTTTCTCCAGCATTTTGTATCCTTTTGTGTATTAACCAGCAACTGCAGTTTATTTCTACTGACAAGTGGGAACTTGTGTACAAGTGGGAACAAATGTGTACTTCCGAAGGAGTCAGCAATAAAATTGCTCTTGTTGGAAGTAAATGCATTAGTGTTTCAATGAACCTCAATAAGACAACTCAAAAAACACTCCATAAATGATGACAATTATTTTTAATCCTAGTATTTGAGGCAAGAGGTTATTCCTTCCCAGTTTATTCACCTGGTCTTCCTCTGACACATGCCATCCTCTGGTGGTCTCTGAGGCATGATTTCAAAGAAATAAGTACGCCAAGAAAGAGTTTTACATGCAAATAGGTGTATCAAATGAGGAGTGTGAGGATTCCGTGGTGTTTTATGCCTGGGATCCCCTGCAGCAGTATTTTATTGCACACAAATCCTGTGTTTTAGTTTAGTTTAGTTGAGTTTAGAGATACAGTGCAGAAACAGGCCCTTCGGTCCATCGGGTCCACGTCGACCAGCGATCCCCGCACATTAACACTATCCTACACCCACTAGGGACAATTTTTACATTTACCAAGACAATTAACCTACAAACCTGTACATCTTTGGAGTGTGGGAGGAAACCAAAGATCTCGGAGAAAACCCATGCAGATCACGGGGAGAACGTACAAACTCCGTACAGATAGAACCCGTAGTCAGGATCGAATCTGGATCTCTGGCACTGCGTTCGCAGTAAGGCAGCAACTGTACTGCTGTGCCACCGTGACCTTCACCGTGGATGAAGAAAATGCAGTGGAAATTAATGCATGAGGTTCTGCCTCAACAAAAACATAGAAACATAGAAACATGGAAAATAGGTGCAGGAGTAGGCCATTCAGCCCTTTGAGCCAGCACCACCATTCAATATGATCATGTGTGATGACACAAAATCAGTACAAGAAACAGGAAAAACATGTTTGTATAAACAGATGCTCCAGGATTTTGTTTCGGTTAACAGGCTGCTGGGTTCCTTATAGTACATTGGGATAGGAATTCCAGACCATTTTGGTTCACCATGAATTATGTATTCTTGCTGAAGGCTTGGTTACAGTAGAACATCTCCGAGTATCTTGACACTTCATGATAATGCCATTTCCAATGCGTTTCTCTATTGCTGTGCATTGGCAATTTCTTTCCCTTCTATCATCATTACTTTTCTTCCAATGTAATCAAATGATCTGCCAGTTATAGTATGAAGAATGGTCCCGACTCAAAAGGTCACCTATCTATGTTCTCCAGATAACCTGCAGAGTTACTTCATGACTGTATCCTTTTGTGTATCTGCAGTATCTGAATTCCCTTGTTTCTACCTTTCCCCTTATTAGAAGTATCAACAGCTTTAATTCAACAAATTAACAACATTTTATGTTTGAAAATGTAAAAAAAATTGTAGATGTTGTAAATCTGCAATTAAAAAAAATATGCTGCTAATAATCGGAAGGTTGGGCAGCATCTATGGAGTGAGAAACAGAATTAATGTTTCATCTTGATGATCCTTCATCAGAAAGTTTTATATGTGATCATCCAAACCCAATAAAACTTTCCAGATCCAATTAACCTTTTTCTAATTAAAGTCATTTTATGTGGCCAAAGTATCCATCTCTGTTTTCAACACCAGAGACAGGCCATAATTAACAACTTGCAATGATGAGCTGTAGTTTCAGGGCCAAAAAATGAGATAAGGTTCTGTTCCATACATGGATTTCAATACCCATGCCAGTATCCCAGAAAGATTAGGTCATCCCCACTTGATTCATTTCTCCTCAACGTATTCATTATCTTGTGTGAGGATGAAATATCTCTATCATGTCACCTAATTATATCATTGTCCATTTCACATGCAATCTAATGCTTTGTGATGCAATCCATATCCCATATCTTGCCGGGTAGACTGGGGTAGAACTCAGTAACCCAACTGAAACTGTGTTCTATTAAAGGTTCCAATAAGTACAAGGTGGGATGCCACATGTTCATTTAGTGAGAGAAAACCCTCTCTTAACTTTAGTTAAAAAGGGAAAGTTTATGAGCAACATTAGCCCTAACCATATTGATGCGACAGCCTTAAAGGCATCGACATCTTTAGTTCCTTTGGAATTCTGCATGTCTCCAATGACTCTTACAAACTTCTATAGATGCACCATAGAAAGCAGACTGTCGGGTTCCTTGGCCGAACACTGCAAGAAGTTGCAGAGAGTTGTTAATATAGTCCAGCCAATCACACAGACCAGACTCCCCACCATTGAGGGTCTCGACCCAAATCATCACCCATTCCTTCTCTCCAGAGATGCTGTCAGTCCCACTGAGTTACGCCAGCATTTGGTGTCTATCCCCACCATTGACTCTATCTACACCATCAGTGGCACAGTGGTACAGCTGGTAGAGCTACTACCTCGCAATGTCAGAGACCTTGGTTGGATCCTAACCTTGGGTGCTGTCTGTGTGGAGTATGGAAGTTCTCCATGTGTATGTTTCCTCTGAGTGCTCCGGTTTACTCCCACATCCCAAAGACATGAGGGTTTGTAGGTAAATTCCCCCTAGTATGTAGGGAATGGATGAGAAAGTGGGATAACATAGAACTACTTTGAACGAGTGATCGATAGTAGGTGGGTGGGCATGGACTCAGTGGGCCAAAGCACCTGCTTCCATGCATCTCTAAACTACATTTTAATTCCCTTTGCCTAGGAAAACAGCCAACATAAGCAAAGACTTTCCCATCCTGGTCATTTCTTCTTCTTGCTCCCAGACTCAGGAATAGCTTCTTCTCCTCTTATCAGGCTTTTGATTGGATTTTTCATAAGCTACGGTACTATCCCTTTCACCTTTACCCCATTGCAGCCAGTTGACTTTGTCTATGGAACTGTTGTCTACAACACTGAGAACTATATTCTGCACTCTGTATCTTCCCCTTTGCTCTACCTATTGGACTTGGGTTTGACTTGATTGTATTTATGTATAGCATCATCTAATCTGATTGGAGAGCATGCAAAGTGAAGCTTTTAACTGTACCTTGGTACTTGTGACAATAATAAACCTAAACTTAACCTTAAAATGTAATTAATTTCATTAAACTTTCAAAAAGTTTCATATACTGTATCATTTTTTGATACAGCATATAACAAACAGTACTACACCAGAACAGGCACTTTGACCCACCATGTCTGAGGCGACCATGATGCCAAATTTATTAATCCCAAATACTTGTTCATGGTTTATATCCCTTCATTCCCTGCCTGTTGAAATGTCCTTCTAAATGTCTCTTAACATTGGTATCTGCTTCCACCATCTCCCCTGGCAGCACATACTAGGCACCTTCCACTCTCTGTGTAAAATTCTTGCCTCACAACCTTTAAATGTCCCCATTTACATTAAGCACATACCCTCTAGTATTTGAGAAAAGTGCTGACTGTCTACTCTAATTTTAGACTGTCTACTCTAAATGTGAGAATCTTATATCTGTAATTAGAAGAAACTCTTGCATAAATCAAAACATTAACTGGAATTGCATTGGCCATTGTGGAATTTTGGTCTTTCTATCCCTTCCAATATTGATTCAGCCGACAACAGAACAAAAAGCAACGAATTAAGAAAAATAGATAACAGAACACGTGCAATAAACAAAGGTACAAACTAAATCCAAGCTTTTGCTTTTCTTCATTCAAAGCCTTTACAAAAATACATACAACTTTAAAACTGTCGGTTTCCACAGTGAAATAAAATTTTAACACTCATTCCTGAGAAAAGAAGGGGAAATACTAAGTGTGGTATCACAAAGTTCACACATTCACACAGCTTCTTAAAGAGACACTTCCTGTTAAAACATATGAGGTCCTGCATGTTTATTTCACATTAAGTAACACAGAATCTTTCTTTAATCACATCTTATTGTCTGGAAGGTAGGATTCATTTTAACATCCTTTGAACACAGACTTAACAGATATCCAACAGCTTTTTCGCTTTCTCACTAATGCACACATTCCATCTCTTTCCTCTTTCTCGATGTAAATCAAAGGAACAACTATTCAATAATTTACTCTCCACAATTAAAACAGATTAAAATATAATCATGCCTTTATAACATATAAACAAAGGACTGCTGGAAAGTAAAATCACTCTCACCCATATATTCAAACATCTAATTTCATCAAAATTTCCACACTTTACTAATTTCCTAACTTTCCAAGCTCTGATCTTTGAGAGTAGTTGGATGGCAAGCCCTGTTTCACCTACAGCCCAAATGCCTACCCTCAATAACCCTTCCCCAACTGGCTCCACCTGCCCATTGTCTTATTTGTCTTTAACTGTTTTCACCTCTCACCTATCAGCCTCTGTCTCTGAACCCCCCCCCCCCCCACCTCCTTCCAGCTCCATCTGCCCATCATCCCCCACCTTACTTAGTTCCAGCTATCATCGCTGCCATACCCCTCCCTCTCATTTCTTTATATTAGCTATATTCCCTCTGCATTCCCAGTCCTGATGCAGGGTCATGCCATGAAAGATTGTCCATACATTTATCTTCATAGATGAAGATTAACTGTAGTTGACAGATAAGGTGAAACAAAAATCGATGGCAGTTCATCGTGGAAGATGCTCAGTGCTGCTGTATTTGGTGCAGGTGTGGTCCAAATCCTATACCTTGCACTGGTAGTCATCCCAGACATTTTTTGACTCTTCTGGGGATCCAAAGCACAAGTCCCCAGACAACTGGAGTAATAGTATACCCATCATTGCCTCCATCCTTATGATTACCTTTGTGCGTGGGTGTGTCAGGTTGTCCTTGAAACCAAAGTGCATGGACACCAAATGTTACTACTTGTTGTTGAACATGTTCTTGGTGTTGTGAAGGAACACAATATCCCAGTCAGTTGGACAATCCCTTTGCATCTACATTTCCCACTCGAACCTCTGAGTTCCTTCAGCAGCTTGTTTGTTTTTACTTTATTTCCACCTGTGTGGGAAATTTTGTAATAGGTTTTCCAAAGAGGTTCTACGTATTCAAAACCATTCAAAATTATTTGTGTCGTTGGTGGGGGGGGAGTTCATCCTGCTTGCTTTGCCAAAACAACACAGTTTTCCTCAAGTTTTCACCTTCTGTCATCGCTGGACTGCCCAAATAAGATTGTGACTTTAGTACAGGCTAGAATGGCTCCTAACTATTAATGGGAATTGTCTCCATCATTGATACTGCTCTAACACTCCTCCTTGTACTTCATTATAAAAAGGCCATAGTCTATTAATGAACGCTCATTGGATGTTCCTCTTTCTTTTGCACAATTTGTAGCGTGATTTTAAATGATTACCTCTCCCATGTCCATGAACTTGCTTAATGCGATATTCAGTATCATACCAAATTAATTCAGGCAATCAATGTAATGATTGGAGTAATGCTCACAAAACTGTCCCATCTAAACCAAGAAGCAAACACCTTGTCTCAGCATCATCAAAGCCCTGCATTTGCAGCTACCATATGCAAAAGATGGCCTCCCATAATTTATCCACATTTCTGAGGTCGCAGTTCTTTTGGAATTTCTCTTAAATGAAAAGGAGTATAAGCTTTTAAGTAAATTGACATGGCGAGTATACATTTTCTATAAGAGTTGTTTGTGTGCCCTACCAGACATATTCTTCTACCCTTTTTCACATTGTGTCTAAAATATCCACTTTGTCTGCAGTCCCATCATAGTACTAATCATACCTCTCTGTCTCTGCCACTTATTTTGCAGCCATTGAATTTCTCTTTTGCATATGATGATCACAGCAAGAAACATACCTGAAGACTGAAATAATGTGTGCTGATAAATATATTCCTGATGTTGATATAGAGGCAGGAGACACGGGACAGCAGTGACTCAAAATACTCAGTATCAAGAACTCATACAAATTCAGAGAAAAACACATAGCTGAGCAGGTGAAACTGAGTAAGGAAGCGAGTTAACAGAATTAATCTTATTTCTGTGTATTTGCAATTTCTTAAACGAGGTAATACAATTGTATATAGTTATATAAATAAGACATATTATAAAGAATGCATTTACATCATCAGATTTACATGCATTTAAGCAATGCATATACCTTAACAATTCCTCAGTGCTAAAGGTAGAATGAACAATCATGTTCTAAGTTGCTATGTTCTGCAGTTAGTACAAGCCAGAACCCCGGCAATGTCTAAGGTCCAGTCTAGGACATGTGTAATTTATTATATGATATCCCCTCCTTCATCGTGATGAATTATATGACCTTTGCTGCACCACCCATCTCCTCCCTACAGTACATCAGCCATTCATTCAGAGAACAGTGGTCATAAACTAGCTGTTACATTATTTTGCTTTGCCTAATATTTGTCATGTTTCTAATGTAAAGGGTGAGGAAACCTTTGATAACTTTGAATCAAACAATGTCTTGATATGCACAATATTTGCTGACAACTAAATGCTGACAACTAAATGCCCAAGGGTCGAACAGAAATCCTTACTACTATAATTGCCTTTCTGAGCTGACATAAGCTCATTTTTGCTCACTAAAGGTTTAAATAGCAGTAGAATAAATTTCCCATCTATTTAGACTTAAAGTTGCGCATCGAGTTTATAGCAATTACAATAGGTAGTTGTGGAAAACTAATGTAGTGGAGTTTATTTGAACAGAACATTCAATATTAACCCCTGGGAAATATCATGTGAGGTTAGATCCATACCGCAAACTCACCAATCTTTATTTTCAAAAGAATAACTGAAGTGCTGCCTTAGGTACAGTATATCTTCTATTTCCTTTTAAGTTCACAGTGCACGATCGAAAATCAAATGACTTCCTGAGTCAATGAATGCTTTATGTTAAAAAGAATGAGCTGCAGAAACTGTTTTATATAAAAGATAGACACAAGGTGATGGAGTAACTCAGTGGGTCAGGCAGCATCTCTGGAGAAAAGGGGTAGGTGATGTTTTGGGTCGGTCCATGTGCTCTACATCAGAAAAATGTTCAGTTTCACCTTCTTATTTGCATTTCAGTTCATCTCTTGCCTCCTCCAGACTTATCAAATGATTTATTTAGATTCATAGACTTTACATCTTTTGAAAATTCGTGGCATTTCCCAATGTAACTATCAGGAATCTCGAGACAACCACTCAAATGTACAATCCCAGGAGTCCCTGAAAATCCTGTGAAATGTTGTCCACTAGTATTCTAACTGCTCTGGGAAAAATATTAAAGAATTTAAGATGGAACTGCAGATGCTGGAAAATCTAAGGTAGACAAAAATGATGGAGAAACTCAGCGGGTGAGGCAGCATCTATAGAGCTAGACAAAATGTTTAAGAAGGAACTGCAGATGCTGGAAAATTAGACAAAATGTTTAAGAAGGAACTGCAGATGCTGGAAAATAGAAAAAATGTTTAAGAAGGAACTGCAGATGCTGGAAAATTAGACAAAATGTTTAACGTCTCGACCCGAAACATTGCCTATTTCCTTCGCTCCATAGATGCTGCCTCACCCGCTGAGTTTCTCCAGCATTTTTGTCTACCTGGGAAAAATATTAAATACATTTACATTCCTTATTAGAAACAAGGAAGTGCAGATGCTGGTTTACAAAAAAAAGACATAAAGTGCTGAAGTAACGCAGCAGATCGGGCAGCGTCCATGGGGAACATTGTTAGGTTATGGTTTTGTTTGGGACCCTTCTTCAGTCGGCATTGCTTAAGTTGATTTATGTGGGATGTGGGTGTGTAGGTTAATTGTCCTCTCTAAATTGCCCCTAGTATATACGTAGTGGTTTAGTAAGTGGGGTAACATAGAACTAATGTGAACAGGTGATCAATGGTTGGCGTGGACTCGACAGGCTGAAGGATGTTTCCAAGCTATATCTCTAAACTAAACTAAGGCACATACAAATGTTATGCCGTCTAAATCATAAGCTTGAAGTTGACCTTCTGACATAAGTACGGATATTGGAATAAGCTCATATGTTCTGCTTATAGAGAATCTAGTACTTCTCATCGTGTCACGGTAAACAACAGGAAGAGTTAAACTCTCGTGATTTATCAAAAATACTAAATTTAGATGATTTGAATCTAGCAGTCAGTGAAAGTAAATTTATATAGAAAGCTTTTGATAATTCAATGGGCATGAAATAAACTGTCCTTCAAAGATCATATGAATATTCAATTTGGACATCATGTCTACCATATTAATGCACTGCATACAATTGTAGAGTTAAAATATATGCCACTGATTTGAGCACAGAGATGTGTTGATACATGAATGATTGATGATGCACAGTATATAATGGAATCACATGAATAGAGTTTGCAAACATTCAGGCATGCAGCATGCAAGCTCAGAGCAGCACAGTGATGCAGCTGATGGAGCTGCTTCCTCACAGTGCTACAAACCAGAATCGATCCTGACCATAGATAGGGTCTGTGGTGTTTACAGGTTATCCCTGTAACTGCACAGGCCTTGTCTGGGTTCTCCTCTCCCCCCCACCCATCACAAAGGCATGTGGATTTGTAGTCCAATTGGCTTGTAAATTGGGACAACACAGAACTAGTGCGAATGGATGATCAATAGTCGGTGTGGACTCGGTGGGCTAAAGAGTATCTTCAATCATTTCAATCGATCAAAACTCAACATGAATAATGTGTAGGAAGGAACTGCCGATGCTGGTTCTGAAGAAGGTTTTCAAACCGAAACATCACCTATTCCTTTTCGCTAGAGATACTGCCTGACCCATTGAGTTACTGTAGCATTTTGTGTCTACGTTGAACATGAATAATGTTCATCTACAGCTCAACAACTGTGGTAGCTGGACTCTTTGACTGCAGTATAAAGTGATGAATAAACTCACCAAGCCTCAGGAACTCCAATATGCACAACTGTTTATTCAAATATTCAATATGACACAAAGCGAACAAGCCACTGTTTCCTAATTAGATTCACTAAACTGAGCCCTGTGACAATTATCATTACTTACGTGACAATGAGGCCTGTGACCCTCAAAGTACCAATGTGGTGAAAGTGATAACAGATACCTGTCTGATGGCATGAAAATGATGAGTGGAAGCCAACATTCTTTGATCAGAGGATGAAGGACACGGTATCAAGCGTAACAATTTTCTGGAACAAAACCTCATGAGATAGAGACTCCAGAACCAGGATGAGTGTTTAATACAATGACTGGACAGTGAAAGAAGTTGGCACAACATCACAAAAATTTAGTTTAGAGGTATAATGTGGAATGTCCATGCCGACCATCGATCACCCGTTCACTATATTGTTATAGACTCAAAAAGCTGGAGTAACTCAGCAGGACAGGCAGCATCTATGGAGAGAAGGAATATGAAGGAATGGAGGAGACTGAAGAAGGGTCTCGACCCAAAACGTCACCCTTTCATTCTCTTCAGAGATGTCCACTGAGATGTCAACTCAGTCCCGCTGAGTTACTCCAGCTTTTTGTGTCTATTTTCGGTTGAAACCAGCATCTGCAGTTCCTTCTTACACTATATTGTTATGTTATGTTATCTATATTTGCATCTACTGCTGACACACTAGGGGCAAATTACTGAGGCCAATTAACGTACAAACCCACATGTCTTTGTGACATGGGAGGAAACCAGAACACCTGGAGGAAACCCACGTGGTCACGGAGCATAGGCAAACTCCACACAGACAGCATCCGAGATCAGAATTAAACCTGGGTCATTTTTAGTTTATTTTATTTTAGAGATACAGCGCGGAAACAGTCCCTTCGGCCCACCGAGTCCGCACCGACCAGCGATCCCGGCACATTAACACTATCTCACACACACTAGGGACAATTTACACATACACCAAGCCAATGAACCTACAAACCTGTACGTCTTTGGAGTGTGGGACAAGCCGAAATCTCGAAGAAAACCCATGCGGTCATGGGAAGAACGTACAAACTCCGTACAGACAGCACCCGTAGTCATGATCAAACCCGGGTCACAAGCGCTGCAACCTGATTACAAATTTGCAATCAACTGCCTAATAGAGATTATTCAGGAGTTGAAGGTTGTCAGAGATCAAGCTAAACTGATATCTAGATTACTGAGGGAAGTAAAGTTAACAATTGTGAACACAGTATTTCACTCCTCATTGGATATGAAGATTGATGGAGAGGACTGGTGACTATAGAACAGTTAAAGGTCATTGCAGTATCAGGTACATATGTGGAAACATGTATGTAACTCTTTTTGAAAAGCATTGCTTCTGGGCACCCTGACCTCCAGTCCTGGCAATGTGGAGTTTGCACGTTCTCCCCGTGACCTGCGTGGGTTTTCTCTGAGATCTTCGGTTTCCTCACACACTCCAAAAATGTACAGGTTTGCAGGTTAATTGGCTTGGTAAATGTAAAAATGGTTCCTAGTGGGTTCAGGATAGTGTTAATGTGCGGGTATCACTGGCCGGCACGGACCCGGTGGGCCGAAGGGCCTGTTTCTGCATGGGCCACTGCAAACTCCCTCTTACTGTAGTTACATGGCATAAAGCATCAAAGGGGTATGGATTATGTACAGGCAGATAAGAGTTGGTCTTGACATCATGTTCAACACAGATGTTGTGGGCCGAAGGGCCTGTTCCTGTGCTCTACTGTTCTATGTTCGATAACAAGGAAATAAGGGGAGGAAGAATGGGTCTGATATTTTAGAGAAGATTCCAATATTTGAGCAAAAATTCACATTGTGTGTCTATTTTCGGGATGCGGGCACTTTTTCCCCCATTGTTCCCCCAGAGGTATGCCATCCACCAAATCAGAAGCACAGGAATCTTTGTGATGTTCTGAAGTGGGCATTAGCTAACTTGAATGTGCCAATCAGGGTCCTCAAACCTGCTTATCGACCCTGCTATGTTTACCAGAACCTTGGTGCAACATAATCTGTACAAATTGTTCTCATTTTTTCTAGGTCTACAGCAGTCAAAAAGGAGTCATACACAAATCACACTCCACAGAAGCCTCACCAGAATGCATTAATTATCTTGTACAATATTTCAGTCTCAAATAATAATAGTTAATGGTAATATCTTTCTAAGGCAACAAATATTTCAATGATCCAGACTGCTGTTGATAATGATTTAATTGGTCATTTGTTATCTCCAAGTAAACTTGTAAATATATCAGTTACTGCATCATCCTCATGATTCTAATAGCAGCTGTAAAATGGATTCTAAAACATTTTTAGTGCGATCAACATTTTAACAAAAGTGTGTAGGAAAGAAGAAGGGTCTCGCCCCGAAACGTCACCAATTCCTCCTCTCCAGAGATGCTGCCTGTCCCGCTGAGTTACTCCAGCATTTTGTCTCTACCTTCGATTTTAACAAAAGTAATCTGTACATCTTTACATGCATAAATAACTGGAATACCCCTTAAAAATGATGAGTGTCAAGGATGCCTGAAAAAAATATGAAAACAGATTGAAACAGCACATTTGGATTAACTATTTATTTTAGAATTGAGTTATAGAGAGATACTGTACAGCACAGAAACACCCTTCAGACCACCAAGTCTCTGCTGACCATCACACACTAATACTACATTAATCTACTTTGTTAATCTCCCCACATTCTCTTCAACTTCCCCTTGATTCTACCTCTCACCTCTCATCTGCACACTAGGGACAATTTACAGTTTACAATTTGATTAGTACAGGTATCAGAGGTTATGGGGAGTGTAGATCGGTTACTCCACACTAACCAATGTAATGCTTTATTATTAGAAGCTCCGCCTACTACACTGTTCATATTATCATAACCCAGCTTGTGCTGTTAGTCTATTTGCCGCTACACAGCTGAAGCAACATGTCTTTAATAAATTCTGTTGTACCATTTTTGTGACAATGACTGGGTCATTTACATGGTGTCAGAAGTGGGATGGTAACCCACTCCGTGTTTAAGTATATCGTTTTTTATTTTATCTGCTGATTTATGTTTTGTGTATTCACTATCGCAGCCATGGCCAGCTCACTTCACCATCCAGACCCTCTGATCTTTGACTCGGACATCGCTGAACGTTGGAACATTTTTGAGCGCGACTACAACCATTACATTCGTGCTGCTCATCGCAACTCTGAACCAGACGTGCGTGCCTCTATACTAATCAATGTCACTAGCCCTGAAGCAATGAAGCGCGCTGAGCGTTTCGACTACACGCCTGCAGTTCTGGATCACAACAACCAGATTGTGGTACCTGCTGAAACAATTGATGACCTTGCAGTCCTACTTGCTAAGTTCAGACAGCTGTGTGACCTTCGTGCCAACGCCATACTTGAACTTACTAAGTATTTTGCTCACTACCAACGGCAAGGAGAACCTGTTGAAAATTTCAATAGTGAACTGAAACACATGGCTGCAAGCTGCTGTTTTGGGGATCTGTGTGAGAATCTCATCCGCGACAAACTGGTAGGAGATCTGCTTAGTGATAAGGTACAAGACAAACTGCTCCGCGATACTGAACTGACTTTTGCCCGAGCTGAGCATGCTTGCAGGATTGCTGAACTAACTGTCTCTCACGCAAAGTCTTTGGGCTCTGGGCCACATTCCTCGGACAGTGTCAATGCTACCGACATCACCTATCGTAACCAGCATTCACAACCCTATACACCACCTGCCTCTGGTCACCATTCTGAACAAAACCATTCACGCCGTTCCGGCTCGCCTGCAACGGATGATGATGCAGCTACAGTGTTTCGATTCACTATAGTCTACAAAAAGGGCAAGGACATGCACCTAGCTGACTCGCTATTAAGAGCCCCTCGCAAAACCTGGGAACAACAGCCCTCCGAACAAGACCAGTTCGCAGTAATGATGGTGTCGTACGTACCTACTGAATGCCTAAGCAGCCTGGCAGAGCACACGGCTGCAGATAAAACTCTACAACTACTGTCCTCAGTCATCCGGCATGGCTGGCCGGATAAACAACATAGTACCCCACTTGTGTTTCGCCCATACTACCTGGTTCACCACGAATTGAGGTAATAATCAAGGGTCACAAAGCAATCATCCCAGCTGTTCTTCAGGACAAGTACTTTGATGCCGTCCACAGGGGCCACCCCGGTGCGGAAGCAACCTTACAATGAGCAAAGAGCATGTTTTACTTGCTCAGTGTGACCACATATATACGTGAAAAAGTCGAAGCCTGCGCTGTCTACAACAGCCTAACGCCATGCCAGCAGAAACAACCCTTGCTCTCACACCCTGTTCCTCCTCTGCCGTGGTCCACGGTCACCACCGACATATTCGAATGGAGTGGAAAACACTATCTGGTTCTCGTTGACGTATTCGGTCCGATTCAAAATTGACCTACTCCAAACCATCACATCCGACGCAGTCATCCATAAGTTGTCACGCCACTTCTCCGTGCACGGCGCCCCTGCACGTCTCCTATCTGATAAGGGCAGTCAGTTCACTAGTCAGTGTTTCGAAAACTTTGCTCAACGATGGTATTTTCGCCATTTCACCAGCAGTCCTGAATTTCCACAGTCCAACGGACTCGCAGAACGGGTGGTCCATAGCACCAAACAATTAATGGAGTGCTCACACCTTGCTAAATCTGATGTATTCCTGGACCTGCTGAACTTAAGGAACATCACCTGTGACCCGATACTGGGTTCTCCAGCCCAACGCCTGATGTCTCATCAAACCCCTGTCTGTGCCCCAGCAGCTGCTGCAGCCACAGGTCCGTTCACCTCCTGTTGTCCAGAAACAACTCCAACTGAAACACGATGCATAGAAGCGATCTTTGGACAAGTCCAGCAAACCACTTAAACCTCTCTCTAGTGGGCAAGTTGTTCGCCTTCAGACCAATAAGGGCTATGGCCATTTGGGTCACATCCTCAGCCCTGCCAAGGAGCCGCGCTCCTCCTGGTAAGCGGCAACGGAGGAATTTACAGACGCAACCGTCAACATCTCCTTCCTGTGAAGGAACCACGTCCTGCAGTCTCGTATCCAGAAGCCACGTGTCTGATGTACCCTTCTATTGTCGGACTGTCGCTTCCCTCCTGCTCTGCTGCTGCAGAGCAGCCACTGGCCATGCCCCCTACGCCCTCACCACAACGTTCGGCGCCCCTCTCGCCAGATTCGCCGTGTTCACCCCCCGGGTCTCTGGTGCCATCATGGGTCCCCAGTTAATTCCCCGGTGAAGGGAAGAGACACGGATCTATACCGCACGCACACTGGATGGGTTTGTCGGCCACCCCTTAGGTATGGGGATTTTGTTTAAACCATCTATACGTCCCTGTATGTGCTGTTAGTGTTTCGGGTACTGTATTACTTAGCCATCACATATTAGTGTGTTTATTCCTATAGGCCACCGGCATTTAGAGGTGCTTCACTTTTATTTCTACAAGGAAAGATATAGATTGGTTACTCCACACTAACCAATGTAGTGCTTTATTATTAGAAGCTCCGGCTACTACTCTGTTCATATTATCGTAACCTGGCTTGTGCTGTTTGTCTATTTGCCGCTATACAGCTGAAACAACATGCTGTAGTGTACTCTAAGTGTATTTTGATAAATTCTGTTGTACCATGTTTGTAAGAATGACTGGGTCATTTACAGGGAGAAAGCAGGAGAATGGGGCTAGGAGAGATAGATCAGCCATGATTGAATGGAGGAGTAGACTTGATGGGCTGAATGGCCTAACTCTGCTCCTATCACATGATCTACAGGGCCAATCAACCTACTAACCCACACATCTTTGGGATGTGGGTGGAAACCAGAGCACTTGGAGGATGCATGCACAATCACAGGGAGAACATGCAAACTCCACACAGACAGCACCAAGGTCAGGATTAAACTCAGATTTGTAAACACCCTGAGGCTCTATGAGCTGCACCACAATGTTGCCCATCCAGAAGTTAGATGCGAGACCAAGCGTAGGCTTGGCGATCGCTTCGTCGAACACCTCCGCTTGGTTCGCAATAACCAACCTGATCTCCCGGAGGCTCAGCACTTCAACTCCCCCTCCCATTCCGTATCCAACCTTTTTGTCCTGGGCCTCCTCCATGGTCAGTGAGGACCACTGGAAATTGGAGGAGCAGCACCTCATATTTCGCTTGGGCAGTTTGTACCCCAGCGGTATGAACATTGACTTCTCTAATTTCAGGTAGTCCTTACTGTCTCCTCCCCTTCTCAGCTCTCCCTCTAGCCCTCTGGCTCCTCCTCATCTTTTCTTCTTCTCGCCCCACCCCCACCCCCCTCACATCAGTCTGAAGAAGGGTTTCGGCCCGAAACATTGCCTGTTTCCTTTTTATAAATTTTATTTTTTATTTTTAAATATTTGTATTAGAAGCAGTGTACAAAAGTATAAACCGCGGCATATGACATAATACATTTATTGTACAGCTTCCATTTTGATTTTAACAAAGATGAAATAGAAAAAGATAGAAAGAGCAAGAAAGAAAGAAAGTGAGAAAGAGAGTGAATATGTAAGAATAGAACCCCTAAACTGTCAAATGAGTGTAATCAAAGAGTGAGTGATTAAAACTTTAAAAAAAAAAATTTTTTTTAAACGAAAAAAAGGGAAAAAACAAAACAAAAAGTGTTGATACACCTGCTTCATTTCTCACCACACCCATCACCCTGTCCGTAATTCAGTTTAATTCCGAAGTTGTGTTGCACCATACTATCCTTGTAATGAATCAATGAAAGGAGAACATATCTTTGAAAATTGCTCTGATTTTCCTGCTAAGACAAGTCTCATATCTTGAAGATGTAACGTCTCAGACATGTTTGTAATCCACATTTAAGAGTTGGGGGAGATGTATTTTTCCAAAAATTTAAGTATACGTTTTTTCACCATTATCAGGCCATATTGATAGCTCAAAGCAGGCTCCTGCTGTTCTGAAAATAATCAGTTCTATATGGGGGTCCAGTTTTGTTTTTAATAATTTTGAGAAAATTTCAAAGATTTCTTTCCAAAAGTTATGGAGTTTAATGCAAGAGGCAAAGGAGTGTGTTATAGTTGCTTCTTGAGAGAGACATTTGTCGCAAATAGGAGATACATTTGACATTTTTTTATTCGGTTTAGTTTTTGAGTAGTAGAGTATGTGGAGTATTTTGAATTAGATTAAAATGTGTCTAACATTAATCGAACAATTATGTATATATAAGAGATATTTTTCCCATCTATCTTTGGAGATTTTTAGGCCTAATTCCTCTTCCCATTCTCTTCTAATTGCGTCTGACGATGGGATTTCTATATTTAGAAGGATATTGTATAAGTATGATATTAGATTGTTTGTGTCAGAGTTTCTATTCATACCTTCGTCTAATATATCTGGCAGCAGAGTTTGATAATCGTGGGTATATGTTTTCAAATAATCTCGAATTTGAAGATATCTAAAGTATTGATTACCTTTCAGATTGTATTTCGACTGTAATTTCTGGAATGATAGGAGGTTTCCCATCTCGTACAAATCTCCAACCTTTTTAATTCCAAGTCTTTCCCAATAAATAAACGTTTTATCTTTAATAGATGGCTTGAACGACGGGTTATTAGCTATTGGGGAAAGAAGAGATTGATTTCTTAGTTTAAAAGTAGATTTTAATTGTCTCCAAATTCTTAAAGTGTTGTGAATAATCGGATTTTTCTCATATATTGTGTTCTTCAACTTTATTGGGGAGAGAAGGATCGCGCCTACATTAAAAGGCGAACAATCCTCTCTCTCCATTACTAACCAGTCTACCTGTTGGCATGCGTTATCCAACCAGTAAATTACATTTTTGATATTCGCTGCCCAATAGCAGTATAAGAAATTGGGGAGCGCCAACCCGCCCAAATAAAGTTTGTAATCCGGGAATCAAGATTTTAAATAAAAAATGTAGGTAGATATATCGGTATTGATTGAAATAAATAGTAAGATTAAACGAGAACTTACCTAAGTTTGAAGTTTGATCTTTATTTTATGAGGAGTTACGTAGGTGATTACGTGAAGAACCCCGCCAGTGCGCCTGCGCTTCAATCTTCAAAGCAGCGGTGTGAAATCACAAAAAACAACAACCGAAGTAATATAGTCTCATACTAAAACGAGTAAGACAAGAACTTCCATCTGACCTTTATGATAGAGGGTAAGGTCGTGGTGGGCACGTAATCACCTACGTAACTCCTCATAAAATAAAGATCAAACTTCAAACTTAGGTAAGTTCTCGTTTAATCTTACTATTTTACTTCGGAGTCACGTGAGTGACTACGTGAAGATTTTAAAGCTTTGTGATTTCATGCCGTGGATCAATCCCGGCTTCTCACTGCATAGATTGACTCGGAACGAGAATAATCAATCATGCATTCATAATAACATTTGTACCACAAATGCAGTAATTCATTTCAATAATGAAATGAATCAGATCCCCTTTAAACCAAAGGAATTTACACAGAACTTAAAATAGTTTCTGCAAACAACCCCGCATTAACAATAGGCCGATGGTAAAATTGTTGAAACATCAACTCATTGGACCACCCGGCGGCTGCGAGGATATGGTCGACGGGGCCGTCTTTTGCCCTGGCCGCCGACATTTCTGCTGCCCTAGTCGAGTGAGACGTAAAAACATAAGTGTTAATACCAGCAGCTGTTAAGACTTCTTTTATCCATCTGGAAATAGTCTGTATTGAAACTCTCTTGTGTGGTTTCTTGTGTGTGATCAAAAACCCAGTTTCCGTATTCTCAAATTCTTTGTGACCTCAATGTATTGTAATAAATATGTCTTAATACAGAGACATGGATCATTTGGATATGCTGCCAGCATAATTTTAAATCCTGTCACACCTGGCCTAATTTGCTTTAGTAGGTCATAGATATAGAATGTAACCTTGTCTTCAGTTACTTCCATACTGTCTATTTGTAATTTTCCAAGTGTTTGCACTCGTTGTGCTGTCACTCATGCCATAAACATGAATACTTTCATACTGAGCTTGACCAAAGGTAAAGACACACTTGATGACCATCACGAAGTAGTTTCAGTACCACACTTACATCCCAGATTGTCACGTACCTAGGTTTCGGTGGTTTGGAATTAAAGATTCCTTTCATTAGTCTGGAAACAATTGGGTGTGACCCAATTGAGTTTCTTTCTGAATCCAGAACCAAATATGAGGACAATGCACTTCTGGCTGAATTAATTGCACTACAACTCAGACCTTCATCATAATAAAGTTTTGACAGAAATTCTAAACATTTGAAATATCTGCAGTACTTTATTGCACATTCTTTTGTACCCAGAACTCTTCCCATTTCTTAATATAAGAAAGGTACTGTTTTTGAGTGCTCTTCCTCCAGGCTGCCGTAAGCATGTCCACAGTATGCTCAGACAGTCCTCGTCCCAGAAAAGGCATTCTTAAAACCTGCAAATCAACAAATCCAAACGATCATATAATGGATGTTGTTCCCCTGTACAGGGTGCAGCAATAAATTACTCTTTTTTGGGACTTTCATCAACATTTGTGTTGTTAATTCTAATATCAATGGATACCATGGCTGTGTAGGCCAATCTGGTACTACCAATACCCTTGAAGCAGCATCTTGCCTGATTTTAAGCAAACATTGGCTTATGAGGCAGAAAGGTGGAAATATATATGAAAACATACCACCCCAATGTAGCGAGAAAGCATCAATCGCCACTGCTCCTGGATCTGGTTTCCATGAGACATATCTCGATAGCTGATGATTCAAGTCGATGTTGGTCATTCCAAATCTGATGACTATATCATTGAATACCTCTTGATTCAACATCCATTCTTTATTATCATGGAACTTTTCGTGACCTGGTGTCTGCTATCGTTCATTCTACCTGGTAGATAGATAGCTGAAATCCAAATGTTCTTTTCAATACACCAAGCCCAAAGTTGATTAACCATTTTGTCACAAGACACCGACTTAATTCCATATCATTAATATAAACAACTACTGTTGTGTTATCAATTTGAACTTGAACATGCTTATTAGTTGTGTTAGAACAATAAGCTTGGAGCCCATAGAGACATCCTAGAAGCTCCAAATAGTTAATTCCCCATGTCTGCAGTAACAATGACTCTTCCTGATTCCATCTGCCTCCTCAGCTAGATGTTAAGTCAGTTGCACCCCATCCTGGTGCACTGGCATCAGTTTGTAATATCATGGAAGGTTGTTCAATCAGCACTTTGCTGGAACTGCTTGAGACATGTAGAATCCACCACTGCAGATCAGAAACAGCATTTGTTGTTAGTTGCATGGTTCTATCAAAATGACCAACATGCATTCTCGGTGCCTGTTCTTTAAGTCTCTGCAGCTGTTGATAATGTAATGGTCCGAATTGGACTGCTGGGAATGCTGCTACTAATTTTCCCAGTACACGAGCCACCTGTCTAATTGAAGGTTTTTGCTCGTTTAGGAGATTACTGCAATCTTTAATCAAATCCACCCTTTTCCCTGGGCAAAGTAATATTCATTTGGACTGAATCAATTGTGAACCCCAAATAATTAATAGAGGTACATGGTGTTAACCTAGATTTCTGTGGATGAATTAGATACCCCAAATTTTCAAAAGTTGATTTCACAACTGCAACAGATACTTCTGTTGACTGTTTTGTCTTTCCTATAATCAAGACATCATCCAAATATGCCATTAGTACATGCCCCTGGCTACTCAGCAAGCCCAGAATTGGTTTTAACAATTTTGTGAATATTCTGGGTGCAGATATTAACCCATTAGGCAGAGCTTTGAACTGCCACAACTGGTTCATCCATTTAAATTTAAGATACTTCCTATCTTCTGAATGAACAGACACTGAATAATATGCATCTTTCAAGTCTATAGTTGCCATATAACATGCTTCTGAAATAAGCTGTTTGGCAGTCACAAATGTTTCCATTTTAAAATGTCTAAATTGCACAAAAGGATTCAGATTTAGCAAATCTACAAGAATCCTACATCCTCCATCCTTTTTTGATCGAGGGAATATATTTGACACAAATTGGTGACTTTGGTAGACTGATTTTTCAATAACCCCTTTTTTATATAGGGTTTCAATTGCAACCTGAACCTCCATCACTTCTTTTTGTACAAAGTGCAGAGTTCGGCTAGGAACATGCTGAACAGGCAAAGCATAATTTGGATTGAATTCAATTCGAAATCCTTGTATATTATTCAGGATTACCACATCTGAAGTAATTTTCTTCCAATTATTATAGAAGAAATGTAACCTGCCTCCAACTTTTTAACTTAATCCAGTTAGTATGTTCCCATGAGAACCAGGTCCACCTACCTCTTGATTCATTTGAGTACCCTGAGATTCCTGGATTCTCCCGGAAGCACGGCCACTGGTTCTTGCTCCCGCTGCAGGCCGCCAACTACGTCCCTGCGTTGATGAGCGACTTGGTCCAGGATCCGTATGACGTCTGAAAGGATACTTCCTCTTTACAGACTTCACAACCATTGATGTCTTCATCAATCCTGTTTTCGCTTCATCTTCCAACTCTTTAATACGTCTCCCGAGATCTCTCCAAAGAGTAAGTTGGGTAATTTGTATATTACTTGGTTTGCAGAGTGCTGCGAATTTCGGATTCATAGTAGACCGTATAGCACTTCTCGAAGTGGGTGCTGCATAGCAACCCCAGTGCTTGCTGATGCAACTTTGTCATCTTTTGGTTGTTACCTGCTATTCTGGTAAAAGCAGTTATTCCAGAACCCAGCAGCTTTAATATTCTCTGCAACTGATTCCAGATACTCTTGCAGTCTCATCCATTTCATGCTGTTCCAGCTAATGGTAAACCAAGTAATTTATTAAGGAGGCCAGTTCTTCCTAATGGCTCTCCTGACCCTGACGGGGCAGCGAATCCTACTACCAGGGGTGGAACATCTGGCAGCTGCCTTTCATCGCCTTGTACAGCCTCACCGTCAGAGTCGGGGTCTGAAATCTCATGACCCGTAGCACGCTCCTCATTCCTGAGGGTGCATTCCATCAGCCCTGAGCCAGGTGCTGTTAAGCTGCTCCTGCAGCTTGGATTACAGTACACTCCTTCCTGAGTGAACTTTTGCTCCAACAACCTATGAAAAAGGCTTCTATTTGGGCAATACGCTCGAAAGCAGTATCTAGCCCTGTACCAGGAGCTGTTTGAGCTGTTTCCAGCAGCTTGGCTTTCAGAACACTCCTCCCTGAGTGAACTTTGCTCCAACAGCCTGTGTAAAAGGCTTTCTATTTGGGCAATACGCTCTAAAGCAGTATCTAGCCCTGGAGCTTCTTCATTGCCTGGGACTCCCTCCGTTGGGATTTAAACTTCGTCTTTTGCCCGACAGGCACTGACTGTGTTTTCACCAGCCCCAGGTCCACAGTCGCTATGCTCACCGCTGGCGACTGTACCGGGGTTTAGAGGCGGTTGGTCTCTAACCGCGGACTCCCGACTTTCCCGACTTCTGTCGGCTATGTCGCTCGCCTCTTCCCCCTGTCCGTTTTTTCCCATGGCGTCTGTGGAAAAAATCGCCATAGACCCACAGTAAACGGACCTGGAAAACCTGTAAAAAAGTTTTTACTTACCTTGTAGTTGAAAAACTACAAACCACTCGAGGAGCTCTGCTCCTCACGTCCGTTTGCGTCAAGGCGTCTGACGTAATGAAGCGCAGGCGCACTGGCGGGGTTCTTCACGTAGTCACTCACGTGACTCCGAAGTAAAATAGAGAATAAGAGCGTTTAATTTAGTAACTAGAGGCGGAAAGTTTGCATTGAATAAAGAATTATATTTTCTGGTTACTTCGATACCCAGATATTTAAATTTTTCTGTAGCAATTCTAAAAGGGAATTTTAAAAGGTGTGTCGGCTCTTGCGGTTTTATTGCCATAATTTCACTTTTGTTCCAGTTTATTCTATATCCTGAGAAGGAACCAAATTCCTCTATAAGATTTAATATATTTGGAATACTAACTTGAGAATTGGTGATGTATAATAATACATCATCTGCATATAATGATATTTTATTATTGGAATGTTTAGTATTATAGCTGTGAATGTTCAGATATACTTTCCGCAAACTGTTCAATCGCAAGGGCAAATAACAAGGGTGATAATGCACAACCCTGTCTATTGCCCCTGGATAGTTGAAATTTCGGAGAAAGTATGTGGTTGGTGAGTATTCTGGCAGCGGCCTATGATATAGTAATTTTATCCATGAAATAAAATTCTCTCCCATCTGAAATTGTTGCAGTACTGTGAAAAGGTATTTCCATTCTACTTGGTCAAATGCTTTTTCTGCATCTAGTGAAATAATTGATAAGTCTTCTTCTTCAATTTTGTGTGAGTACATTATATTAAAAATACATCTCAAATTATTAAATGAATGTCTCTTAGGTATGAACCCCGTTTGATCCGAATGTATTAATTTATTAACGTATTTACTTAATCTTCTTGCCAAAGTTTTCGCTAATATTTTCTGATATGTATTTAGCAGGGCAATTGCTCTTTATGAACCGGGATCTTCTAGATCTTTATCTTTTTTTGGGTATAAGTGTGATAGTTGATTCAGCTAGTGTTTGTGGTAATGTCTGTTCTTTAAATGCGTATGTATAAAGCTTGTGTAAATGTGGTGAAATTACCTCGTGAAATCTTTTATAAAATTCATTACTGAACCCGTCTGGTCTTTTACCGTTCTTCAGTGAATTTATTGTCTCTTCTATTTCTTTGATTGAAACCTGTGTTCCTAATTCCTCTTGTTCCAGCGGGTTAAGTGTTGGGAGATTACAGTTGTCCAGAAAGTTTGTAATTTTACTGCTTTCTATTGATGTTTTGGATGTATATACATTTTGATAAAATTGGGCAAATCTTTCGTTAATGTCTTTGGGCAGCATTAACAATTCGCCTTTGTCTGATTTAATTTTTAGAATAGTCTGATCCTTTTCAACTTTTTTCAGCTGACGTGCCAAAAGTTTGTGTGGCTTATCGCCAAATTCGAAATTTTCCTGTTTTGTAATTTGAAATAATCTATTAACTCTTGCAGATAAAATTTGGTTTAGTTTAAATTTCAATATTGTTATCTTGTTGTGTTTATCTATAGTTGGATCTTTCGTGTTTCGTTAAAAAAAAGTTGTGTAATCTGTTCTTCTAGTTGCAATTGTTCCGTCCTATTATTTTTATTTTGAAAAGCTTGGTATGAAATAATAGAACCTCTAATAAACACCTTTAAAGATTCGCATAATGGGGAGGGTGAGATATCTGGGGTATCATTGGTCTCAAAGAAAAATTCCATCTGTTGTTTTAAATATTTACAACCATCCGGATTGTTTAATATTTGAGGATTAAACTTCCCAAATGATTTTTTATTGAACATTCCTTCTAGTTTTAAGGAGAAGGTTAACGGAGAATGATCAGAGATGACACTATTATGTTATTTAGGGTTAGTTGTAAAGGGGATTAATTTTGTGTCCACTAGGAAATAGTCAATACGTGTATAGGTTTTATGTACTGATGAATAATAGGAGTATTCTCTTCCGGCAGTGTTTGCAATCCTCCATACATATGTTATATTTGTATTTTTTATGTATGTATTTAAAAGTTCACTGGATTTTGATTTTATATTGAGTCTCTTTTGTTGGGCAGATTTATCAAGGTATTGATCCAGAATGCAATTGAAATCTCCCCTGATTATCACGTTTTGGTAATTGGACTCAGAAATATTCCCGATGTTGGGGAAGTCCAGAACTAGGGGTTGCAGTTTAAGGATAAGAGGGAAGTCTTTTAGGACCGAGATGAGAAAATCATTTTTTACACAGAGAGTGGTGAATCTGTGGAATTCTCTGCCACAGAAGTTAGTTGAGGCCAGTTCATTGGCTATATTTAAGAGGGAGTTAGACGTGGCCCTTGTGGCTGAAGGGATCAGGGGGTATGGAGAGAAGGCAGGGATGGGATACTGAGTTGGATGATCAGCCATGATCATATCGAATGGCGGTGCAGGCTCGAAGGGCCGAATGGCCTACTCCTGCACCTATTTTCTATGTTTCTATGAAATTATATTCAGGATTTTATTAAAGAATTGCAGGTTATCAAAATTAGGAGCATAAATATTTACCATAGTGAGTGGGGTAGAGTGTATCTCTCCAGAGACTATAACATACCTCCCCTCTTTGTCTGCGATGGTATTTTTATGTTTAAATGGTATGCCTTTACGAATTATAATTGCGGTAGCCCTGGATTTAGAGAGATAGGAGTGATATGTTTGACCGATCCAATTTGCCTTCAGCCTGGTCTGAGCTTGAACTTTCAGATGTGTTTCCTGTAGAAATATTATATCGGCATTGAGTGATTTTAATTGGGAAAGAATCATACCCCTTTTAATTGGCTCATTAGCACCCCATATATTCCAGCCACAAAATGTAATTCCTCCAATTTTCTTTTGAGGGTCATCTTGCATTGTAAGTTACATTGGTTCCTTTATTTCAGATAGTGCAACACAATACCTCAAGCTTCTGGGTGTTGGGTGGGTGCTCCCAGCTGCTGAACTCTGTAGGTATATCCCAGGAAAATGTGCCCTAAAAATAAAAAATAAAAAAAGTGCTAAATAACATAAATGATATGAAAAAAATGTATTTATAAATACTGTATGAAAAAAACACCTAATGGTGGAAGAAAAATTGATGTAACCTTCCGTAGGTGTAAAATTACATTAAGCTCCATTCCCTATGAACAAGTATTATGAAAAAGAAAGAGCAGGGCAAAACCGGGTAATATATTCAAAGAGAAAACAAGCAAACATGTACTATAATTTGTTCCTCTGATATCTTAAACTGAATAAGTATTTACTATATAATTACTGTATTTAACTTACAAGACAAATCCCAGTATATTTGAGTAAGAATCAGCTGGCTGGAAGGGGTTAACCAAGAATACATTCTTGGCTGCATGCCACCTGTTTTACTCCCTTTCAGCTTGGGTGATTCTTTGTCAGTTTGGCCTGGGCATATCTGGGAATTTGTCCACCCAAATCGATTAAACATATATTAGTATGTCAATCCAATACATTTTAACTAGAGATCATAGATCTAAAGAATATTCAATAGTGGCTTTATAAATGAATGAATCATTATTCGGTTATGATATTGCATTTTAGATTAAAATACATGAGTTAGTCCAATTACTTATGTGTTAGTATAAAATTATTTATATATTTTTATTAGTGGATTATTACATTCCACTCCATTTAATTTTTTCTATACTGCATAGTTCCATTTTATTAAATCTTTCATTCAAAAATATTTTGTCTTTAAGGCGGACATGTTGCATTCCAAACCTGATAAGCTGTCTAGACATAAGCACATGCGAATTGGTCGGCCATCTTATCTGCAACATTTGTACTTATTTTAATTTTAAAAGGCATATTCTAACGTTGCCTATTTCCTTCACTCCATAGATGCTGCCTCACCCGCTGAGTTTCTCCAGCATTTTTGTCTACCTCAGAAGTTAGATGTAACTGGAATCATCATAGATCCTGCTGTTAGTAATAGAAAAAGAAGCCTCTGTTTCAGTAAAAGTTGAACGGTGCAGACATTAACCCGTAAGTAACATCCGGCCAACTCCCAAAAGCTGCTGTGGAAAAATGATGAATAGATGTGTTTGTGCTCTCAATTCATTTTCTTAACTTATACTTGCAACAGCTTCAACAACAAAAAAAGACTGATTGCTTAGAAACTTCATAACAAAAAAGAAAATGATTTGAAAAAATATATTGCACAATTCTTTAATGGAAATTAATGATTTTGAAGACTCACTAACAATATACTATGGCATTGCTAGTCCTGGTAACTAGGGGATGGAGGTGGCAGAGCATTAATCATAAGTTATCCCACAGGCGATTGGTCTTGCATCTCCTACATGTGATCAACGCACAAGAGCTTACTGCAGTCTGATATCTATGCCACTACAGAACACAGGTGAGAAAGGGAAATGTCACCCATGAGATGGCAAATCTATAGCAAACCCTTCTGCTTGTTTTCCTTTGTGTGTATTTTAGTGTTTTGTTATTCCTTGCCACCAGCTGCTAACACTAAAGCACTAAAGTAACATTCGGAGCCCTTATTGGAAAGTTTGTAAATTCAGGAAGCAAAACATTAAAAGAAAGAATTATATTATGAATGGAATTCTTAAATATGAATGTTGCTAACATTTAATTTTTTTTTAATAATGCCCATTCCTTTCCATAGAAACCATATCCTGAATAAGGTAGCAAATTTCATCAGTATTGTCTTCAGCAGCATGGCTAAAATTGAACATTAGGCAATTAGTAAAATGTTAATGGAGGCTTCAGTTTATGCCACCAAGCTTTTCAATCAATGTCCTCTGTGGGACATGTGATCCAAGTCATTTATTACACTCTTACTGTGTATCTGATAAGAATGTCCATTTGAGAGTGTTGAATGTTAGTTTACATCTTCCTACAATTGGGTGACACTGAAAATCCAACTTCAACAATGGTGTTTGCTGGCAACATTCAAATGAGGTAAACACTTCCTGAACCCAAGATAGACACAAAATGTTGGAATATCTCAGCGGATTCTTTCCTTCCTACATGCTTCCTGAACCCATATATTCTAATGGATCAATAAGTAAGTAAGTAAGTAATCTCTTTATTGTCATTGCACTATTGTACAACGAAATTTAAAAGTCAATCCCACGGTGCAATTCACAAGAGCAATTTTAAATATATAAGAAAAGGTAAAAATATATACATATAAAAAGAAAAATTACAGATAAATAACAATGGCAGCTGAGGTAGAACCATTCAGTTAAATGTGAGTGTTATTTCTTATTTTGCATTGTTAAGTTCACGTATGGCTAAGGGGTAGAAGCTGTCTCCGAGTCCGTTTGTGCGAGTTTTGAAAGACCTGTACCGTCTGCCAGAGGGCAGCAGGTGGAACAGGTTGTGTCCAGGGTGGGAAGGGTCCTTCAGGATGTTGGCTGCCCTGCCAAGGCAGCGAGAGCCGAAGATGTCCTTCAGGGAGGGCAGTGGGCAGCCAGTGATTTTTTGTGCGGTGTTGATGACCCTTTGAAGGGCTCTCCTGTCTGCTGCAGAGCAGCTGGCATACCATGTGGTTATACAGTATGCCAGCACACTCTCGATGGAGCAGCGGTAAAAGGACACCAGCAGCTTCTCCTCCAGGTTGTTTTTTCTGAGGATCCTCAGAAAGTAGAGTCGCTGCTGGGCCTTCTTGACTGCTGTGGTGGTGTTTGTAGTCCAGGAGAGATCCTCCGTAATTTGTGTGCCCAGGAATCTGAAGTCTGAGACCCTTTCCACACAGTCCCCATTGATGAATAGGGGTTTGAGGGCTGCACTGTTCTTACGGAAGTCTATGATAATTTCCTTTGTTTTTATGGTGTTTAGGATGAGGTTGTTGTCTGAACACCATGCCGCCAGTCTTTGGACTTCCTCCCTGTAGGCTGTCTCATCTCCTCCTGAGATACGTCCAACCACAGTCGTGTCGTCTGTGAACTTGACGATGGTGTTAGTGGAGTGGGCGGGGGCGCACTCGTGGGTGTAGAGGGCGTAGAGGAGGGGGCTCAACACACAGCCCTGTGGGGAGCCAGTGCTGAGTGTGATGGGGGTGGAGAGGTGATGGCCCAGTCTGATGGTCTGGGGTCGGTTAGACAGAAAGTCCTTGATCCAGAGGCAGATGGGTTGGGAGAGTCCTAGATCCATAAGTTTGGTGACCAGTCTGCTTGGGATGATCGTATTGAAGGCAGAGCTAAAGTCCATGAAAAGCATCCTCACATAGCTCCCCTGGTGTTCGAGGTGGGTCAGTGCAGTGTGAAGAGCAGTGGCGATGGCATCCTCAGTGGACCTATTTGCTCTGTAGGCAAACTGGTGTGGATCGAAGGTGGGCGGGAGGCTGGCTTTGATGTGCTGCTGGACCAGCCTCTCGAAACACTTCATGATGACTGGTGTGAGAGCGATCGGTCGGTAGTTGTTAAGGCCGCTGATAACAGGCTTTTTTGGTAATGGAATGATTGTGGCAGACTTCAGGCACGGTGAGATGATGGATTTGGACAGGGACAGGCTGAAGATTTTCGTGAAGACCTCGGAGAGCTGGTCTGCACATTCCTTCAAAACCCTTCCTGTCACGCCATCCGGGCCGGCAGCCTTCCTCGGGCCGGAAACCATCACAGATTAAGCCTGCCACTACATAGAAACATAGAAACATAGAAAGTAGGTGCGAGAGTAGACCACCAGGCCCATCGAGCCCGCACCGCCATTCGCTCATGGCTGAACACTAAACAGACACCCTTACCCACAAACAGTAGACACAAGAAACAGAACACAAGACACTACCCTCCCCTTTATATCGCTATCACCCCTCTCCACCCCAAGAACTGCGTGATCTCCTGGGGGAGGCAAAAAAACGGATAAAAACCCAGGTCCAATTCGGGAAAAAAATCCGGGAAATTCCTCTCCGACCCCAATCCAGGCGATCGACACTTGTCCAGGAGATCACTCAGGTCTTACTATACTAACCATACCTAGGTCCATATCCCTGCCCTCTCCCCGTAGCCCCTTATCCCCTTGGCAGCTAAAAAACCATCTATTTTAGACTTAAATATATTTAATGTTTCTGCTTCCACTGCTCCCTGGGGCAGTGAATTCCATAAATTAACCACCCTCTGGGTGAAGAAGTTCTTCCTCATCTCAGTTTTAAAAGAGCCCCCTCTTATTCTACAACTATGTCCCCTAGTTCTAGTTTCCCCGATCATTGGGAACATCCTCGGTGCATCCACCCGATCAAGGCCCCTCACGATCTTATATGTTTCAATGAGATCGCCTCTCATTCTTCTAAACTCCAAAGAGTAGAGTTCCAGCCTACTTAACCTTTCCTCATATGTCAATCCCCTCATTGCAGGAATTAATCTTGTAAACCTTCGCTGCACTGCCTCCAGGGCCAGTACATCCTTTCTTAAGTATGGACCCCAGAACTGTACACAGTATTCCAAATGTGGTCTCACTAATACTGGGAACAACAGCTTATGAGCATTACAGAACAAAAAATGGAAGTTTGAAAGTTGTTCAGACTATGCACACCATGAGTTCTGGTCAATGGTTAGCACAGTGTCCACACTGGTGGGATTTCAAAGTGCTCACCCAAACAATGGCAAGAAAGTAAACCACTACTTTCCCACTTTATCAGCACATATACGCAGAAGCTTCCAAAAGAGCATACATATCCTTCTGGGATATCAATAGCTGTAATAGGTGGCAGCTTTGCCTTGTTAGAACCTGCAACATTGCACTGGAAAACTGAACTGCTCTCAGTGGAATTGGTGCAAGATAAAGTGGTGTAAAATGTTGTTGCCAAGGCTTCCTTCCTCATACTCCCAAGTGGCTCAAAATCCAATATTTTTTGTTTTGCAACCTGTATCCTTGCCTACGTTTTGATTCTGAGCAGTTTCCTCAGTTAAATAGAACACATGGTGGAACAAATTACAGCGTGGTACAGGCACTAAGCTTCCTTTCAAGACTTCCTTTGCAAATGATCAAAATATCTGCTATCAATATTTGGTAATCCTTCTGAAAACATATTGCACTTTCATGTTCATAATAACCACAACTAAATTCTACATTCTGGTCCACTTAGATGAATACTTTATTAAAAAAAACACACAGATTTAAAAAAATTCTCAAAGATATCCATATTTATAGCCAGAGCAAAGATTGAACTGTGGTAGTCACATTTTTACCAGATCTGTAAACAGCTGCGGCTGTTCATTTTACTTCAGCATGCGGTTTAAACAGATTCTGAATAATTGTGAAATAAGCCTAAAGGAAGAAGGGACAAGGAGAGAAACTTGTTTCTTAGTATGTGAACTCAGGGAACCAATGGTCCAAACATCATTAGTTCAGAGTACAAAAATGCTTAAGAGCATCTAGAATGTTAGTGAAAATTCATGAATCAAAATGCTGACATTTGTTTTCTCGTTATTTGATCTCTGCGCAGTGCTACAAAACACAGCCTTATTTTCCTCTGAGAATAGGCATCCTACATAGATCAGAGCCTACTATATTCTCAATAATAGTCATTTAAAAAATCATATTACAGTCTATACCAACATTCCTTGATTCATGTGTGACCTGAGGCATTCCAGGCATATCAAAGTGTGGTTCTGTACAAAGTGATGGATAGATTGTTCCTTTGATAGAATTCAGCTAGTTCATTAATCAATCAATTTTCTGTTTGGAATGAGCACAAACAAGTAACTAATAATATTTTTTGGCCTGCCAGATTTCCAACAGAGCGTTTATTTTCATGTTCTTTACAAAGTAGAAGAATATACAGTGGTTTATTAGTTTAGTTTAGAGATACAGTGCAGAAACAGGCCCTTCAGCCCACCGAGTCCACACCGACCAGCGATCCTCGCACATTAACACTACTCTACACACACTAGGGACAATTTTACATTGATACATTTATATCAAGTCAATCAACCTACCAACCTGTATGTCTTTGGAGTGTGGGAGGAAACCGGAGATCCCGGTGAAACCCCCCGCAAGTCATGGAGAGAATGTACAAACTTCATACAGTCAATACTCGTAGTCAGGATCGAAGCAGGGTCTGACGCTGTAAGGCAGAAGCTCTACTGCTATGACACCATGCCGCCCAGTAGTGCAATTAGTAGAGCTGCTCTCACAGTAGCTGCAATCTCAGTTCAACCTGACCTTGAAGAATAATCCTGCCCTCTGCTGTTCTCTGTGTGGATGGGAGGAGATCTTATTGAAACATACAAGATTATTAAGGGTTTGGACACGCTAGAGGCAGGAAACATGTTCCCGATGTTGGGGGAGTCCAGAACCAGTGGCCACAGTTTAAGAATAAGGGGTAAGCAATTTAGAACGGAGATGAGGAAACATTTTTTCACACAGAGAGTTGTGAGTCTGTGGAATTTTTTGCCTCGGAGGGCAGTGGAGGCCAGTTCTCTGGATACTTTCAAGGGAGAGCTAGATAGGGCTCTTGAAGATAGCGGAGTCAGGGGACATGGGGAGAATGCAGGAACGGGGTACTGATTGTGGATGATCAGCCATGATCAAATTGAATGGTGGTGCTGAATGGCCAACTCCTGCACCTATTGTCTATTGTCTATTGAGTTTGCATATTCTTCCTGAGAACTTATGAATTTCCTCCAGTGCTCCAATTTCCTCCCACAGTCCAAAAACATGCAGCTTAGTAGGTTTAATAAAAATTGAAATATTAAGCAGCGTCTCACTCTAAAGGGCCTGTCCCACGGGCATGCGACTCCATGCGGCAAGAGCGACCTAACCGGAAGCGGGGGCCGTGCGGGGGCCGCGCGGAGGTCGCGGGGCCGGTCCCACTTCGATCGCCGGAGCCGTATGGAGTTGTGCGGAGCTGGTCCCGACATCGTGCGGGACTCCGAAAAACTGACACTGTTCAAAAATTCCGCGTGGCAACGGCCTGCCGCCCCGCAGCCGCATCGACGGCCGTGCGCTCCGCCTCGACGCCGTACGCAGCTGCCTCGAGGCTGTGCGCACCACCTCGATGCCGTACGCAGCCGCATTGAGGCCGTGCGCACCGCCTCGACGCCGTACGCACCATCTTGACGTCACTCGACCTTCGCGCGGCCCCCGCTTCCGGTTTGGTAGCGCTTGCCGCATGCAGCCGCATGCTGGTGGGACCGGCCCTGTACGGGGATCACTCGACCTCCGCGCGGCCCCCGCTTCCGGTTAGGTCGCGCTGGCCGCATGGAGTCGCGTGCCCGTGGGACAGGCCCTTAAATATCCAACATTCCAGCAATCGCTGTCTTGAATATATTCAGCAGCTAAGCCATCTAAATGCACAATATGGCATGAAACATGTGCCAGTAATTTCATAATAAACAACTACGGATGCTGGTTTATACCAAAGATAGACACAGAGTGCTTGAGTAACTCAGGGGGTCAGGTAGCATCTCTGGAGAAAAAGTATAGGTTGTGGCAGCACCTGGTGCCAACCCAAGGGCACAACGACCCATCGGCTCTAGAGGGCGGCGTCTTGGTGTGGGAGGCGCTAGTCACGGGGTCGGGTCCTGAGTTGGTACTTAAGGCCGGGCAACGCCCATGTCCTCCGAGGAGTAGGGAGCTGTATTGGAGTGAATAAACACGTCTAGTGCACACAACTCGTATCCGACTAGTTCCTGGCTGGACTCCTGCGATTCCCCGCTACACTGGTGACCCCCGACGCCCAGGAGTGTAATCTTGGAAGGGAAATTTGAAAAATAAAATGCATTCTGCCACTGCTGTCGACGAAGCCAGACTCAACGTGGCCTCCCTAAAGCTACCTACATTTTGGACCTCGCAGCTGAGGGTTTGGTTTCGACGGGCCGAATCACAATTTTACATCCGCGGCCTTACAGCCGACGAGACTCGCTATCACTATGTGGTAAGCGCCCATGACCAGCCGGTCAGGTCATTCCTTACCTGGATAATCCGCTGGTGGCGGGTAAGTACACAGGCCTCAAGGAGCTGCTGCTCCAGATCTACGGGCCGAGCCGAATACAGCACGCCTGTCAGGTCCTTAACATGGGCAGGCTAACGCTCATGGGTGACCATCTGCCCTGCCTGCTTGTTGATTTGTAGTCTTTAGAATATCCGTGGCCTTACACCATGTCAGGTTATATAGATTTTATTGGTTACAAGCAATACAACTTCTTACTTAAGAGTTCACTTTAAACCAACGGAATGCAGCAGACCGCGATGCTAACAAGCTAGTGTGCGACACTACAAATGCATGACTCATAGCAAGAGCCCCCGGAATTGCTGGTCCAGATTGATTCAACACCCTGGCAGGCCCAGCGACCCAGGACCACGTCCACAAGAGCCGCAGTCCAGACAAGTGGCACAGGAGAGGAGGATGGCAGATTTCTTGCGGGCGCAGTCGCTCCTTGTGGACGTGAGGGGCTAATGTCCCATCCATGCATCAACTTTTGAGAAGATCTCCTTGCGCTCAACTGCGCCCACCGTGCCACTCAGCAACCCTATAGCGACGGTGGACAATGTATACGCCCAGGTACTGGCTGAGTTTACGGACATTGTCACCCCAAGTTCAGCTCAGCCAGCCTGAGGCACAGTGTCTGCGGATGCCCTTCGGCCTTAAGAACTTCCTGTTTGTCTACTTGAATGACATCCTTGTGGCAAGTCACTCGCGAGAGGAACACTGTGCCCACCTGCGTCTACTCTTCCAGCGCCTCAGTGATCATGGCCTCATAATTAACACTGGCAAGTGCCAATTCGGCCTTCGGGCCATCAACTTCCTGGGGCATCGGGTGACACGGCACGGAGCAGTGCCTCTGCCGGACAGGGTTGAGGCAAATCGCCATTTCCCACGGCCTGCTATGGTATGTGGCCTCCGGGAGTTCGTAGGGATGGTCACATTTTACCACCGGTTTGTTCCGGCGGCTGCCAAACTTTTGCGGCCGCTTTTCCAGTTGCTGACGGGCAAGCAGCGGCAGATACAGTGGGACACTGTCGCCACGGCGGCGTTTGAAGGGGCGAAGGAGGCTTTGGCTCAGGCGACTATGCTCGTGCATCCGTCGGGCCGACGCCCCCACAGCCATTACCGTGGATGCCTCGGACTCTGCGGTCGGCGGCGTTTTGGAACAGTCCATTAACGGCCGTTGGCGGCCTCTCGCCTTAGCCGTCACCTGAGCGGCTCCAACGCTTTCGAATGGGAGTTGCTCGCAGTGTGGCACTTCCGGG
>JAXLNO010003263.1:0-32896 GCA_038087875.1 Malacoraja senta
AAACATGAATAATTTCAGTTACCAAGGGTGAAGGCCATTTGGAACCAAGGGTGAAGGCCATTTGGATGAGGAAACACTTTTTCACCCAAGGAGTTGTGAATATGTGGAATTCTCTGCCTCAGAAGGTGGTGGAGGCCAATTCACTGGATGCTTCAGTATCTGTATCTTGATGTCTAATCACCATCACTGGTTGTCACATACATTAGGAGGGTCATGTGCAAAGTCGCAATTAAATATTAAAGTGGGCATTAGAAGTGAGCGTCTTAATATCGATCGTTTCCAGCTTGGTCTCGAAGGTCTTGATGTTGGGTGCAGTGTGAATGTCATGGTGGAGATGATTCCATTGGCGAATTACAGTGAATACCTATAACAGTCTTTATTTGTTGGGATGATGTTGTATTAGAAAACCCCTGATTGCCTGGTCTTTGGTTGACTGGATGAATTTGTCGATCGAAGATGACTCTTGATGTTGCTTGGATTAAACCCGTGCGTTTCTTTAAAGATGGCCGTCAGGCGTAATTTGGTCCTACGGTCTTGAAGAGTTTCCCACTCCAGATCAGCAAGGATTCTAGTGATACTGGATTCCCTGCTGTTATCACCAACGGTAAACCTCTTGGCTCTAGAGAGAGAGAGTTGGATAGAGCTCTTAAAGATAGCGGAGTTAAGGGATATGTTTACCCTTAATTTATACTGTATTTACAGTTGGAGGACCAGACCTCCTTCTGTTCCTCAAAAATGCAATAAATGCAATAGTGCAGAACAGTGCAAGATTGTGTTGCAGACAGCCCGCGGTAGCACGGACAAGAGGAGCCGCTGGGAATGTCTCCGGGCAGGGCAACCACAAACGCTGTCCGTGTGGAGTTTGCACGCATTTTTGAGGAACAGGAGGTCTGGTCCTCCAACTATAAATACAGTATAAATTAAGGGTAAACATGCAAGCAAATGGTGTCATTTCAAGGTATAACTTTTAAAAAATTATCAAAAATGTCATGTGTTGTGGCGGGGACTGGCAGGAGTCCAGCCAAAAACTAGTCGGACACAAGTGTGTGCTCTAGACGTGTTTATTCTTCTGCAAACAGCTCCCTACTCCTCAGCTGACACGGGCGTTGATAATCTCCGGGAGCCCGGGACGGCGGACGCCCTCGACGGGGAGGTTCTCCCGAACCGAGCAAACCCCCCGGGGCGCTGGATTCTATCTACGCGTTCGGGCTGCCTCGTGCGACGTCCTGTGCAGTTCGGTGCCTCTGGTTCTGGGGGGGGGGGGGTCATATGGCGGCACCTGATAGCAACCCAAGGTCACGCCGAACTATCGGCTCTAGAGGGTGGCGTCTCGGTGGGGGAGGCTCGAGTCATGGAGTCGTTATCTGAGTTGTTATTTAAGGCCGAGCAACGCCCGTGTCAGCTGAGTAGGGAGCTGTATGCACAAGAATAAACACGTCTAGAGTACACACTTGTGTCCGACTAGTTTATTCTTACGCTATGAACCAGAGTATTTTTACTAGAATGTTGCCTGGGTTTCAGCAACTAAGTTACAGAGAAAGGTTGAACAAGTTAGGGCTTTATTCTTTGGAGCGCAGAAGGTTAAGGGGGGACTTGATAGAGGTCTTTAAAATGATGAGAGGGATAGACAGAGTTGACGTGGATAAGCTTTTCCCACTGAGAGTAGGGAAGATTCAAACAAGGGGACATGACTTGAGAAATAAGGGACAGAAGTTTAGGGGTAACATGAGGGGGAACTTCTTTACTGAAAGAGTGGTGGCTGTGTGGAATGAGCTTCCAGTGAAGGTGGTGGAGACAGGTTCGTTTTTATCATTTAAAAATGAATTGGATAGTTATATGGACGGGAAAGGAATGGAGGGTTATGGTCTGAGCGCAGGTATATGGGACTAGGGGAGAATACGTGTTCGGCACGGACTAGAAGGGTCGAGATGGCCTGTTTCCGTGCTGTAATTGTTATATGGTTATATTATATGGTTATATGAGGAGCTTGTCAGGAGCGAGCGTGGAGCGGTGGACCTGATGTCAGAATATGGTGCACGACACCGTGCCTCAGGCTGGCCGAGCCGAACTTGGGGGTGACAATGTCCCGGAACTCAGCCAGTACCTGGACGTAGACATTGTGTAAAGGATTTTTCTCTCTAATTAGAGTAAAGAAGCAAGGAACAGGTATCATGTTGCAAGTATCATGTTACAAGTAGATGTAGAAACATAGAAACATAGAAAATAGGTGCAGGAGGAGGCCATTCGGCCCTTCGAGCCAGCACCGCCATTCATTGTGATCATGGCTGATCGTCCCCTATCAATAACCCGTGCCTGCCTTCTCCCCATATCCCTTGATTCCACTAGCCCCTAGAGCTCTATCTAACTCTCTCTTAAATCCATCCAGTGACTTGGCCTCCACTGCTCTCTGTGGCAGGAAATTCCATAAATTCACAACTCTCTGGGTGAAAAAGATTTGTCTCACCTCAGTCTTAAATGACCTCCCCTTTATTCTAAGACTGTGGCCCCTGGTTCTGGACTCGCCCAACATTGGGAACATTTTTCCTGCATCTAGCTTGTCCAGTCCTTTTATAATTTTATATGTTTCTATAAGATCCCCCTCATCCTTCTAAACTCCAGTGAATACAAGCCTAGTCTTTTCAATCTTTCCTCATATGACAGTCCCGCCATCCCAGGGATCAATCTCGTGAACCTATGCTGCACTGCCTCAATCACAAGGATGTCCTTCCTCAAATTAGGAGACCAAAACTGTACACAATGCCCCAGATGTGGTCTCACCAGAGCCCTATACAACTGCAGAAGAACCTCTTTACTCCTATACTGAAATCCTCTTGTTATGAAGGCCAACATTCCATTAGCTTTCTTCACTGCTTGCTGTACCTGCACGCCAACTTTCAGTGACCGGTGTACAAGGACACCCAGGTCTCGCTGTACTTCCCCCTTACCTAACCTAACCCCATTGGGATAATAATCTGCCCCCTTGTTTTTGTCGCCAAAGTGGATAACCTCACATTTATCTATATTATACTGCATCTGCCATGCATCTGCCCACTCACTCAACCTGTCCAGGTCACCCTGCAACCTCGTAACAACCTCTTCACAGTTCACACTGCCACCCAGCTTTGTGTCATCCGCAAACTTGCTAGTGTTGCTCCTAATTCCCTCTTCCAAATCATTAATATACAGTGGCTTGCAAAAGTTTTCATACCCCTTGAACTTTTCCACATGTTGTCACGTTACAACCACAAACGTAAATGTATTTTATTGGGATTTTATGTGATAGACCAACACAAAGTGGTGCATAATTGTGAAGTGGAAGGAAAATGATACATGGTTTTCAAATTTTCTTACAAATAAAAAACTGAAAAGTGTCGCGTGCAAAAGTATTCAGCCCCCCTGAGTCAATACTTTGTAGAACCACCTTTCGCTGCAATTACAGCTGCAAGTCTTTTGGGGTATGTCTCTACCAGCTTTACACATCTAGAGACTGAAATTGTTTCCCATTCTTCTTTGCAAAATAGCTCAAGCTCAGTCAGATTGGATGGTAAGCGTCTGTGAACAGCAATTTTCAAGTCTTGCCAGAGATTCTCAATTGGATTTAGGTCTGGACTTTGACCGGGCCATTCTAGCACATGAATATGCTTTGATCTAAACCATTCCATTGTAGATCTGGCTGTATGTTTAGGGACGTTGTCCTGCTGGAAGGTGAACCTCCGCCCCAGTCTCAAGTCTTTTGCAGACTCTAACAGGTTTTCTTCCAAGATTGCTCTGTATTTGGCTCCTTCCATCTTCCCATCAACTCTGACCAGCTTCCCTGTCCCTGCTGAAGAAAAGCATCCCCACAGCATGATGCTGCCACCACCATGTTTCACAGTGGGGATGGTGTGTTCAGGATGATGTGCAGTGTTAGGTTTCCGCCACACATAGCGTTTTGCATTTAGGCCCAAAACTTCAATTTTGGTCTCATCTGACCAGAGCACCTTCCTCCACATGTTTGCTGTGTCCCCCACATGGCTTGTGGCAAACGGCAAACGGGACTTCTTATGGCTTTTTTTCAACAATGGCTTTCTTCTTGCCACTCTTCCATAAAGGCCCGATTTGTGCAGTGCACGACTAATAGTTGTCCTGTGGACAGATTCTCCCACCTGAGCTGTGGATCTCTGCAGCTCCTCCAGAGTTACCATGGGCCTCTTGGCTGCTTCTCTGATCAATGCTCTCCTTGCCCGGCCTGTCAGTTTAGGTGGACGGCCATGTCATGGTAGTTTTGCAGTTGTGCCATACTCTTTCCATTTTCGGATGATGGATTGAACAGTGCTCCGTGAGATGTTCAAAGCTTGGGATATTTGTTTATAACCTAACCCTGCTTTAAACTTCTCCACAACTTTATCCCTGACCTGTCTGGTGTGTTCCTTGGGCTTCATGATGCTGTTTGTTCACTAATGTTCTCTAACAAACCTCTGAGGCCTTCACAGAACAGCTGTATTTATACTAAGATTAGATTACACACAAGTGGACTCTATTTACTAATTAGGTGACTTCTGAAGGCAATTGGTTGCACTGGATTTTATTTAGGGGTATCAGAGTAAAGGGGGCTGAATACTTTTGCACGCAACACCTTTCAGTTTTTTATTTGTAAAAAAATGTGAAAACCATGTATCATTTTCCTTCCACTTCACAATTATGCGCCACTTTGTGTTGGTGTATCACATAAAATCCCAATAAAATACATTTACGTTTGTGGTTGTAACGTGACAAAATGTGGAAAAGTTCAAGGGGTATAAATACTTTTGCAAGCCACTGTATATGGTAAACAGTTGCGGCCCCAACACCGAGCCTTGCGGGACTCCACTCGCCACTGCCTGCCATTCTGAAAAGGACCCGTTCACTCCACTTTGCTTCCGGTCTGCCAACCAATTTTCTATCCATGTCAACACCCTACCCCCAATGCCATGTGCTCTAATTTTACTCACCAGTCTCCCGTGCGGGACCTTATCAAAGGCTTTCTGAAAGTCTAGATACACTACATCGACTGGCACCCCTTCATCCATTTTACTTGTCTCATCCTCAAAAAATTTCAGAAGATTAGTCAAGCATGATTTCCCTTTCATAAATCCATGTTGACTTGGACTAATCCTTTTACTGCTATCCAAATGCCCCATTATTACCTCTTTAATAATTGACTCCAGCATCTTTCCCACCACCGAAGTCAGGCTAACTGGTCTGTAATTCCCCGTTTTCTCTCTCGCTCCTTTCTTGAAAAGTGGGATAACATTAGCTATCCTCCAATCCACAGGAACTGATCCTGAATCTATTGAACATTGGAAAATGATCACCAATGCGTCCACTATTTCTTGAGCCACCTCACTGAGTACCCTGGGATGCAGACCAGGTCCAGGGGATTTATCATCCTTCAGTCCCATTAGTCTACCCAATACTATTTTAAAAAAAAAAATTATTAGAAGTATTTTACATTACAGTAATCTGCAATAACGTAAGTTTATACAGTTCTTATACCACTTCTTATTTTAAACTTTAATAGGAAAAAAGGATAGAAAGAGTTAGTAAAGATAGTCAGTGAGTGAATGAAAGAGTGGTCCAGGAACACCCGTATGAACCTAAACCACAAGAAATAGTTTAAAAAAAGAAAAGAAAAAACCCAAAAGGCGGAAAAAGAAAAAAGAAAAAAGAAAGTAAGATTGGACATTGTGAGAGGGATGTACCTACTTCTTATCTTTACTCACCCCTGAAAAATTATTTCAGTTACTCTACCCCCTTAGATCCTCTGTCCTCCAGTACATCTGGGCGATTGTTTGTGTCTTCCTTAGTGAAGACAGATCCGAAGTACCTATTCAACTCTTCTGCCAGTTCCCTGTTGCCCATAATAATTTCACCCGTGTCTGCCTTCAAAGGACCCACATTTGACTTTGCTACTCTTTTTCCCTTAACATATCTAAAGAAGCTTTGACTGTCCTTCTTTATATTCCTGGCCAGCTTCCCCTCGTACTTCATCTTTTCAGCCCGTATTGCCCGTTTTGTTTCCTTCTGTTGTCCTATGAAAATTTCCCAATCCTCTGGCTTATGGCTACTCTTTCCTGTGTTATACATCTTTTCTTTTAGTTTTATTCTATCCCTAACTTCTCTTGTCAGCCAAGGTTGCCTCCTACTCCCCTTAGAATCTTTCTTCCTATTTGGAATGAAATGATCCTGTGTCTTCCGGATTATGCCCAGAAATTCCTGCCATTGCTGTTCCACCGTCATTCCTGCTCGGATCCCTTTCCAGTCTACTTTGGCCAGCTCCCCTCTCATGCCTTCATAGTCCCCTTTTGTTTAACTGATTCACTGCCACTTCCGATTTAACGTTCTCCTTCTCAAATTGCAGATTAAAACTAATCATATTATGATCACTACCTCCAAGCGGTTCCGTTACCTCGAGTTCTCTTATCAAATCTGGTTCATTGGACAACACTAAATCCAGAATTGCCTTTTCTCTGGTCGGCTCCATTACAAGCTGCTCTAAGAATCCATCTCGGAGTCATTCTACAAACTCTCTTTCTTGGGGTCCTGAACCAACCTGATTTTCCCAGTCTACCTGCATATTGAAATCCCCCATCACCACAGTGGCATTACCTTTGTTACATGCCAGTTTTAACTGCTGCTGCAACTTACACCCTACATCTGGGGTACTATTTGGGGGACAGACAGAGGAACTGTCACAGGCATGGATTGTTGTGCTGGCAAGAACATGCGAGGGTCACCAGATGCAGATTGAAATGAACTTGTACAATCTGGATAATAGGGAGGAGGGATTGGCTCCTTCACAGGCAGAAGATGTTGTCTGTTGCGTCGGTAGGTGCCGCCATCGGTCTTAACAATGTACGAGCGTGGCTCTGAAGCTAGACCTGAAATCACCCCTACACGGTCATGGCCTTTGTCAGTGTGTAAGTGGACCACCTGTCCTTTGGTCAATGGCGGCAGAGGCCTGCTCGTCTTGTCGAACCATTTTTTGTTAACGTCACGCTTCTGTCGTAACCTGGTTTGAATATCCTCAGGTGGAAGGGCATGTGAGACTAACGTTCGTTCTGCGACGGGCAACGGGGTACGGGTCTGTCTTGACAATCGTTGAGCAAGGGAACCCAAGGCAGGGTCACGGGAAATGTTGCGTAAGTTGAGCAAATCTAGGTAAATCTAGAATACGTTGTTTCACACTTCGGACAGCCCATTCAGCCAGCCCATTAGACTGTGGATACTCAGGGCTGCTGGTGATGTGGTGAAAATTCCAGCATCTGGCAAACTCTCTGCATTGTTGGCTGGTAAACTGGCTGCCATTGTCAGTCAACAGCTTGCCTGGAGATCCATGGATTGAAAAACAACGAGATAATTTCGAAATCACGCCGCTGGAAGTGGGGCTACTAAGAAAATCAATGTCGAACCATCCTGAATACGAATCCACGAGCACCAGGTACTTCTTGCCGTGCCAGTCAAATAAATGAGCTGCCACTGTAGACCATGGGAGCGCAGGTACAGGATGTGGCAGAAGTGGTTGCTTTTGTTGATGAGGTGCCATGCTATTGCACACAGCACAAGCTGCCACTTTGTCGTTGATGTATTCGGCCATGCCAGGCCAGTAAAACATGCTTTTCGCCCGTGAAACAGTGGCTTCAGCGCCTGGGTGTCCTGCATGGACAGCATCGAAATACCGGTGATGCAACGAAGCAGGAACCACGGCTTTGTGTCCTTTTAAAACAATCCCATCTTGTAGCACTAATTTGTCCCGAACAGGGAAGAAAGGTCAGACTGGCAAAGGAACGTTGTAGTGCTTGTCTGGCCAGCCACGCTTAATGACAGAGATTAGGGACCATAGAGTCTTGTCGGTGGCATTGTGGGCAACTAAGTCCTCCATCCATGATGAAGGATACGGACATCACGATAAAGTCATCATCCTGTGAGGGCAGATCCTCGCAGGTCTTCCGAGGTGCACGTGAAAGAGTGTCTGCCAGGTGCATATCCTTTCCACGTTTGTAGGTGAGGACAATGTCATATTTTTGAAGTTGTAGTAACATCCATTGTAGGCGCGCTGGAGAGTTATGAATAGGTTTATTGAAAATGCTGATAAGAGGTTGGTGGTCGGTTTCAACTGTAACTGTGCGACCAAAGATGAAATCGTTGAACTTTTTGCAGGCAAAAACAACCGCTAGTAATTCCTTTTCGATTTGTGCGTATCATTGTTCTGTGTCAGACATGGTGCGTGAGGCATAGGCGACAGGCTTATTGCCATGGCCATCATTCTGAAGGCATGCAGCGCCCAGGCCATGTTGTGAGGCATATGTCATATGTAAGTGTAACAGGCAGTTTATGATCAAAGTACGCTAGAGTAGGGGTGGCCGACATCTGCCGTTTAAGAGCATCAAATGCTATCTGCTGTTGTTCATGCCAGGTCCAAGCAGTGTCTTTGTGTGTGAGAAGGCGTAATGGGGCTGACGTTTCGCTGAAATCAGGAATGAATTTGCTCAAATAGTTCGCCGTGCCAAGGAACCTCTGCAAGCTGGGCACGTCAATGGGTGCTGGAAGCTCATTAATGGCACTGGTTTTCGCTGGATCAGTTTTCAGGCCGTCCTTGGTAAATATATGGCCTAGGTATTTTACCTCGTTCACTCTGAATTTGCATTTTTTGGGGTTGAGTTTGAGATGGATGGCCTCGGCACTCTTCAATACTTTTGTCAGATTGGCGTCGTGTTCCTCGATCGTTTTCCCAGCAATGAGGATATCGTCCACTACAGTGGAGCATGGGTATCCGGAAAACAATTGCTCCATGGATTGTTGAAACACTTCACTGGCAGGACTAATACCAAAGGGCGTTCTCAAAAATTTATATCGTCCGAACAGTGTACTGAAATTTGTCAGCTTGGAGGATTTATGATCCAGTGGAATCTGCCAGAATGAATTCTTGGCATCTAGCACTGTGAATACAGTTGCATCGGCCATCTGTGCTGCAATCTCGTCCACTGAACGCATTGGATAACGTGGTCTTTTAATTGCTGTATTTAAGTCCTTGGGGTTGATACAAATTCGTATCTCGTCTTTATTCTTCTTAGTAGTGGCAACCATTGAGGAGATCCAGTCTGAGCGTTCAGTTACGGGAGTAATCACACCAAGAGCCACCGTTCTGTTAAGTTCACTTTGTACTTTGCGAAATGGTTTATTTTGATGCAGAGCCTGCAGATTTTTCCAAATGCCAGACAACGGTTACGAATTGCAGTGTGTGAAGCTGCGCAATTAAAGGAATTAGTAATACATCTTGGGCTGTTAACTGGCCCCTGAAGCCGTCGAGTAGTAATTTGATTAGACACGCTAGCTGCATGGACTTCACGAGCAGCAGGAGATGTTAGCGTTTTAATGTGGGCATTGGTTAACTCAGCTATGCGACAGCGGTTTTCAACAGCTTCCAAGGTCAGGCCCACTTCACGCAACAATTCATCGCATAGTTTATCATTCAATATGTTATGTATTAATCGGTCTCTTATCAGACTAGATTCTATTTCTCGAAAATCACAATGACTAGCAATATGCTTCAGTGCACTGACATAAAGCTCGACTGGTTCTTCTTGTTTTTGACAAATTTATGTCGTTCAGTGCTCACATTAATTTGTAACACATAATTGTCGGAATTTACGTACGAGGCACTCAGGATCGCGGATGGACACTGCTGGAATTTGTACGTTATTATCAACCACACCAGCCGGTGCATAGTGAAATCTTCTGGCACGTCGTGCAGCTTCCGTGCCTGCTAAGTTAAGGAGAATCGAGGCACGAACAGCGGGTGCTGCGTTCGGATAAGCAGCATCAATGTTAATTGAGAAATCTTCCTCGAACACATGCCATCGTTCTGCAAGATCAGCATCAAACAACAATATATCCGGCTTTCTAAGAGCAGCAGCCATAATCGTGGTTAAAAAAAAAAACTAAGTAATTAATTAAGTAAGTAAGGTTATTGGCCAAGTATTCACATACAAGGAATTTGCCTTGGTGCTCCACCCACAAGTAACAACATGACATACAGTGACAGTTACGAATGACTCAGAAAACACTAAACATTAATAATAATAAAACATTAATGATAAAACACCATTGATCAAGCATGTGAACCAACAAAATACCAGATCAAAGGGAGGCTACAGATTTTTGGCTGTTGAGTAGAGCAACTACTCGTGGATAACTGTTTTTATGTCTGGCTGTGGCAGCTTTGACAATCCGGAGTCGCCTTCCAGAGGGAAGTGATTCAAAGACTTTGTGGCCAGGGTGAGAGGGGTCAGAGATGATCTTGCCCGCTCGCTTCCTGGCCCTTGCAGTGTACAGTTCATCAATGGAGGGAAGGTTGCAGCCAATAACCTTCTCTGCTGATCGGACGATTCGCTGCAGCCTCTACGATGGCCGTGTAGAATTGGACCATCATTGCCTGTGGCAGATTGTGCTTCCTCAGCTGCCATAGGAAGTACATCCTATGTTGTGCCTTTTTGACTGTAGAGTCGATGGTAGCCCCCCACGTAAGGTCCTTGGAGATGATGGTTCCCAGGAACTTAAAAGACTCCACAGATGTGACTGTGGTGTTGTTGATGGTGAGTGGGGTGAGGGGAGGGGGAGCTCTCCTAAAGTCTACAATCAATTCCACTGTCTTAAGAGCATTGAGCTCTAGGTTGTTGCTACGGCACCAGGACGCCAGCTGTGACACTTCCTGTCTGTAGGCAGATTCCTCCCATCCTGGATCCGTCCTGGTCGTCCGAAAACTTGAGAAGGTTGACAGAGGTGTCTGTGGAGGTGCAGTCGTTGGTGTAGAGAGAGTAGAGAAGATGAGAGAGTACACAGCCTGGCGGTGCTCCTATGCTGAGCGTTTGCGGGTCCGAGATGTGCTTTCCCAGCCTCACATGCTGCTTCCTGTATAGGAGTATAGGAGCAGGGAGGTTCTACTGCAGTTGTACAGGGTCTTGGTGAGATCACACCTGGAGTATTGCGTACAGATTTGGTATCCTAATCTAAGGACATTCTTGCCATAGAGGGAGTACAGAGAAGGTTCACCAGACTGATTCCTGGGATGTCAGGACTTTCATATGAAGAAAGACTGGATAGACTCGGCTTGTACTCGCTAGAATTTAGAAGATTAAGGGGGGAACTTATAGAAACTTACAAAATTCTTAACGGGTTGGACAGGCTAGATGCAGGAAGATTGTTCCCGATGTTGGGGAAGTCCAGAACAAGGGGTCACAGTTTAAGGATAAAGGGGAAATCTTTTAGGACTGAGATGAGAAAAACATTTTTTACAGAGATTGATGAATCTCTGGAATTCTCTGCCACAGAATGTAGTTGAGGCCAGTTCATTGGCTATATTTAAGAGAGAGTTAGATGTGGCCCTTGTGGCTAAAGGGATCAGGGGGTATGGAGAGAGAGCAGGTACAGGATACTGAGTTGGATGATCAGCCATGATCATATTGAATGGCGGTGCAGGCTCGAAGGGCCGAATGGCCTACTCCTGCACCTATGTTCTATGTTTCTATGTTTCCTGTCTGTCAGGAAGTTGGTGATCCACTGACAGAGGGGTTCAGGCACAGTCAACTCGGAAAGTTTGGAGTGTAGTAGCTCTGGCACAATGGTGTTGAATGCAGAGCGAAAATCAACAAACAGGATCCTCAATAGGTCCGCTGGCGGACTAGGTGCTGTAGGATGAAGTGCAGGCCCAGGTTGACTGCATCATCCACAGATCTATTGGCCTGATATGCAAACTGCAGAGTGTCCAGCAGGGAGTTTGTGATATTTTTCAGCTTGGCCAACACAAGCCTTTCGAGGGTCTTCGTGACTACAGAGGTCAGTGCGACAGGCCTGTAGTCATTAAGACAAGTAATCCTTGCCTTTTTGGGTACAGGGTAAATAGTGGAGCAGGCAGGGACAGTATATGTTTGCAGGCACTTGTTAAAAATGTCTGTACAGACCGGTCGGTGCCAGCTGTTTGGCACAGAGCTTAAGAGTGGAGGGAGAAACATTGTCAGGTCTTGGAGATTTCCGGCTCTTTTGTCCTCTGAAAAGCCTCTCCACCTCTCTATTTTTATTGTTGATATAAACAATATAATCAAATGGAGGGTGAGATCGTAAACTTTGACACCATGTTGGTTTTGGGTCCTTGTAATAATAAAGACCTCACACCTTGGCAGGTTATACTGTTTAATTAGAATAAACAACGACAAGCTCTTACTTGAGAGTTAACTTCATACTGAAGAGTGCAGTAGACCACAACGCTAATAAGCTAGTGGGCGTAACGACAAAAGTATGACTCATAACATGAGCCACTGATCTACAGAGATGGTTGGCATTTTCTTTCATTATTGATAGAACAACATGAATTCTGAAGAATTCCTTAGAGCACAGTTGCCAAAGTTCGTCTCTTAAAGAAAGCAGAGCGAACAAAATTGTTAAAGGTTCCCAAAGCAATCTTTTAATCAATTTGTCACGCTGAGTAATCGGGAAGAACAAAGGTGTGTGACTAGAGAAAGGGTGGTAACCGTGGAGTGCGGGAGACCCAGGTGTCTGCCTTATGAAAACAGGTACGCCCTCTTGGGAATTGTCGGGGAGACGATGTTTCCAGTCCGAGCGGCGGACACGTCGGTGGCTCCAATCCTAGAGATGGGACTCGACCGGCGAGACCAACGTCAGGCAGCCATAGTGGTGGGAGACTCGATTGTCTGAGGAGCAGACAGGAGATTCTGAGGCGGCAGAGGAGATGTGAGGATGGTCTGTTGCCTCCCTGATGCCAGGGTTCAGGATGTCACGAGACGAATTCAGAACATCCTCGAGAGAGAAGGTGAACAGCCGGCAGTAGTTGTGCACGTAGGCACAAACGACATCGGGAAGAAGGGGAAGGAGGTTCTTCAATATGAGTTCAGAGAGTTGGGAAGAAGACTGAAAGGCAGGATTTCTGGGGTGGTTATCTCTGGATTGCTTCCAGTACCTCATTCTAGTGAGGACAGGAACAGGGAGATAGGGGATCTGAATGTGTGGCTGAGGGGCTGGTGCAGGGAGCAAGGATTTAGATTTATAGACCACTGGGATCTCTTCTGGGGTAGGGGTGACTTGTACAAAAGGGACAGGTTACATCATAACTGGAGGGGGACTGACGTTCTGGCAGGCAGGTTTTCGAGGACTACACGTGTGGGTTTAAACTAAATAGTGGGGGGGAGGGATTGACAAATTGCGAGTATAAAGATGGAATTGAAGGGAAAGTGAGTACAGGAAAAATTACAGAATATTCTCGAATTAATGGGAAGGAAAGTTCTAGAAGGGGTAAATGAGTAAGGTCAGAGCCAATTGCGAGCAGTGCGAGGGGGAGGTGAATACGGAGGTCAAAGTGTTGTATATGAATGCGCGAAGTATAAAGAATAAAGTGGACGAACTTGAAGTTCAGTTAGAAATCGGCAAGTATGATGTTGTGGGAATTACGGAGACATGGCTGCAAGAGGGCTAGGGTTGGGAACTGAATAATCAAGGGTATACTTCCTATCGAAAAGACAGACAGGTGGGCAGAGGGGGTGGGGTTGCCCTGCTGCTGCGGAATGAAATTCAATGGTGACATTGAACCCGGACATGTGGAGTAAGTATGGATAGAACTAAGGAATTGTAAGGGTAAATAGACCCTAATGGGACTTATCTCCTGGCCCCCAAAGAGAAGCCTGGACATAGGGTGCAAGTTGAATCAGGAGTTAAAATTGGCATGTAGTAAAGGTAATGCTGTGGTTGTTATGGGAGATTTCAACATGCAGGTAGACTGGGAAAATCAGGTTGGTACTGGACCCCAAGAAAGGGAGTTTGTGGAGTGCCTTTGTGATGGATTCTTAGAGCAGCTTGTATTGGAGCCTACCAGGGAGAAGGCAATTCTGGATTTAGTGCTCTGTAATGAACCGGATTTGATAAAGGAACTTGAGGTTAAGGAGCCATTAGGATGTAGTGACTATAATATGGTCAGGTTTAATCTACAATTGGAGAGGGAGAAGGGTAGATCGGAGGTGTCAGTGTTACAGTTATATAAACGGGACTATGGAGCCATGAGGGAGGAGCTGGCCAAAGGACTGGAAAGATACCCTAGCAGGGATTACATTGGAACAACAATGGCAGGTATTTCTAGGAATAATACAGAAGGTGCAGGATCAGTTCCTTCCAAAGCGGAAGAGAGATTCCAAGGGGAGGGCGACCGTGGCTGACAAGGGACGTCAGGGACAGAGTAAAAAGACAATACGGGGAGAAAAGATGAGGTACGAAGATAAGCTAGCCATGAATATAAAGGTGGATAGTAAAAGCTTCTTTAGGTATGTAAAGAGGAAAAAATTAGTTAAGACCAAAGTTGGACCCTTGAAGACTGAAAAAGGTGAATTTATTATGGGGAACAAGGAAATGGCAGAAGAGTAAAACAGGTACTTTGGATCCGTCTTCACTAAGGAGGACACAAACAATCTTCCTGATATGGTAGTGGCCAGAGGATCTGGGGTGACGGAGGAACTGAAGAAAATCCACATTAGGCAGGAAATGGTGTTGGGTAGACTGATGGGACTGAAAGCTGATAAATCCCCAGGGCCTGATGGTCTGCATCCTAGGGTACTTAAGGAAGTGGCTTGAGAAATCGTGGATGCATTGGTGACAATTTTACAATGTTCTATCGATTCAGGATCAGTTCCTGTGGATTGGAGGGTAGCTAATGTTATCCCACTTTTTACGAAAGTCGGAAGAGAGAAAACAGGGAATTATAGACCAGTTTGCCTGACATCGGTGATGGGGAAGATGCTGAAGTCAATTATAAAAGATGAAATAGAGGCACATTTGGATAGCAGTAACAGGATTATTCCGAGTCAGCGTGGATTTACGAGGGGGAAATCATGCTTGACTAATCTTCTGGAATTTTTTGAATGTAACTAGGAAAATGGACAAGGGAGAGCCAGTGGATGTAGTGTGCCTGGACTTTCAGAAAGCATTTGATAAGGTCCCACATGGTATTGGGTGTAGAGATGGGTGTAGAGTCAAGATGGCGCCTGCCTGCGGCGACTTTTGCGGAGCACCAGAACCTAAAAGGCTTAAATACAACATCAATCAACTCACCTGGATCAGGAAAACGGCAGGAAATGGCGCCGTTTCGGACAAGCTGCTTGAGCACCTCAAGGCTGTCGCAATTTCGCAATCTCCCGCAGCTGCGGGAGCCCCGGACTTTAAATATTCCCACGCTGGCTGTAAAACTCCCGACCCGACTGAGGAACACACGTACTGTACCTGGAAACCCCGGGATGACCTCCAGAGCTGACGAGTTGGATCTCCCATGAACAATGAAGCTGGAGCTGCCGACTTTGAGGGAACCCGCTTTCGTTACGGGGCTGAAGCTGCCTCCAACTAAACGAGTGTAAGTCTGAGGTGATCCTTCTCAGCCCCTCGGACTCAATCAAAATGATAGCAGGCAGCCTTCGAAGCCTGGGATGTCAGGACTGTCTTATGAAGAAAGACTGGATAGACTTGGTTTATACTCTCTAGAATTTAGGAGATTGAGAGGGGATCTTATAGTAACTTGCAAAATTCTTAAGGGGTTGGACAGGCTAGATGCAGGAAGATTGCTCCCGATGTTGGGGAAGTCCAGGACAAGGGGTCACAGCTCAAGGATAAGGGGGAAATCCTTTAAAACCGAGATGAGAATAACTTTTTTCACACAGAGAGTGGTGAATCTCTGGAACTCTCTGCCACAGAGGGTAGTCGAGGCCAGTTAATTGGCTATATTTAAGAGGGAGTTAGATGTGGCCCTTGTGGCTAAAGGGATCAGAGGGTATGGAGAGAAGGCAGGTACGGGATACTGAGTTGGATGATCAGCCATGATCATATTGAATGGCGGTGCAGGCTCGAAGGGCCGAATGGCCTACTCCTGCACCTAATTTCTATGTTTCTATGTTTCTATGTTTACCCCACTACTCAAACCTCACGTCAAAAACCTAGGCGTGATATTTGACTCAGCACTGAAATTTGACAAACAAGTCAATGCCGTGGTAAAACATAGAAACATAGAAAATAGGTGCAGGAGTAGGCCATTCGGCCCTTCGAGCCTGCACCGCCATTCGATATGATCATGGCTGATCATCCAACTCAGTATCCCATCCCTGCCTTCTCTCCATACCCCCTGATCCCTTTAGCCACAAGGGCCACATCTAACTCCATCTTAAATATAGCCAATGAACTGGCCTCAACTACCTTCTGTGGCAGAGAATTCCACTAGCTAGCTTCTTTCAGCTTCGGACGATAGCTAAAATAGAACAATTTCTCCAGTTTGATGACCTCGAAAAGATCATCCACACATTCATCTCCCGCCTAGATTACTGCAACTCCCTTTACACTGGCATCAGCCAATCTTCCCTGTCCCGCCTGCAACTGGTCCAAAACGCCGCAGCGAGACTCCTGACGGGCACCCGAAAAAGGGACCACATCACCCCGATCCTGGCCTCTCTCCACGGCTCCCTGTGCGGTTCCGTATAAACATCAAGATCCTCCTCCATGTCTACAAAGCCCTCAATGGGCTTGCCCCCACCTACATAAAAAGTCTTCTCACCCACCACTCCACCTCCAGGCCCCTCAGATCAGCCGACTTGGGGTTGCTGAATATCCCACGGTCTAGGCATAAGCTCAGGGGTGACCGCGCCTTTGCGGTTCCAGCCCCTAGACTGTGGAACAGCATCCCCTTTCCCATCAGAACTGCCCCTCCATCGACTCTTTTTAAGTCAAGACTAAAGACTTATCTATACTCCGAAGCCTTTGCCTGACGTCCTCTGAGTGAGGGCTACGTGTATATATGTATGTAGTTTGTTTTGTTGGTGCTATTCTTATAACAAATGTAAAGCACTTTGGCCAACGAGAGTTGTTTTTTAAATGTGCTATATAAATAAATGTGACTTGACTATCCAACTCCTGCTCTCCACACCTCGAACATCTGGCGGTAAAGTGTCGTCCCTTCTACCTTCCGAGGGAATTCACCTCCATCATCCTGACCGCGGTCTACATCCCACCCCAGGCAGACGTCCGTCTGGCACTGGAGGAGCTGCACGTGGTCAACAAACAACAGACGTCTTACCCCGAGGCATTTATCACCATTGCTGGGGACTTCAATAAAGCAAACCTAAAGAAATCACTCCCTAACTTCCACCAACATGTCTCCTGCTGCACCATAGGACCAAACACCCTCGACCACTGCTACAGTGGCTTGCAAAAAGTTTTCATACCCCTTGAACTTTTCCACATTTTGTCATGTTACAACCACAAACGTAAATGTATTTTATTGGGATTTTATGTGATAGACCAACACAAAGTGGTGCATAATTGTGAAGTTGAAGGAAAATGATACAAATAAAAAACTGAAAAGTGTGGCGTGCAAAAGTATTCAGCCCCCCTGAGTCAATACTTTGTAGAACCACCTTTCGCTGCAATTACAGCTGCAAGTCCTTTGGGGTATGTCTCTACCAGCTTTGCACATCTAGAGACTGAAATTTTTGCCCATTCTTCTTTGCAAAATAGCTCAAGCTCAGTCAGATTGGATGGAGAGCGTCTGTGAACAGCAATTTTCAAGTCTTGCCAGAGATTCTCAATTGGATTTAGGTCTGGACTTTGACTGGGCCATTCTAACACATGAATATGCTTTGATCTAAACCATTCCATTGTAGCTCTGGCTGTATGTTTAGGGTCGTTGTCCTGCTGGAAGGTGAACCTCCGCCCCAGTCTCAAGTCTTTTGCAGACTCTAACAGGTTTTCTTCCAAGATTGCCCTGTATTTGGCACCATCCATCTTCCCATCAACTATGGCCAGCTTCCCTGTCCCTGCTGAAGAAAAGCATCCCCACAGCATGATGCTGCCACCACCATGTTTCACAGTGGGGATGGTGTGTTCAGGGTGATGTGCAGTGTTAGGTTTCCGCCACACATAGCGTTTTGCATTTAGGCCAAAAACTTCAATTTTGGTCTCATCTGACCAGAGCACCTTCCTCCACATGTTTGCTGTGTCCCCCACATGGCTTGTGGCAAACTGCAAACGGGACTTCTTATGGCTTTTTTTCAACAATGGCTTTCTTCTTGCCACTCTTCCATAAAGGCCCGATTTGTGGAGTGCACGACTAATAGTTGGCCTGTGGACAGATTCTCCCACCTGAGCTGTGGATCTCTGCAGCTCCTCCAGAGTTACCATGGCTGCTTCTCTGATCAATGCTCTCCTTGCCCGGCCTGTCAGTTTAGGTGGACGGCCATGTCTTGGTAGGTTTGCAGTTGTGCCATACTCTTTCCATTTTCGGATGATGGATTGAACAGTGCTCCATGATATGTTCAAAGCTTGGGATATTTGTTTATAACCTAACCCTGCTTTAAACTTCTCCACACCTTTATCCCTGATCTGTCTGGTGTGTTCCTTGGGCTTCATGATGCTGTTTGTTCACTAATGTTCTCTAACAAACCTCTGAGGCCTTCACAGAACAGCTGTATTTATACTGAGATTAGATTACACACAAGTGGACTCTATTTACTAATTAGGTGACTTCTGAAGGCAATTGGTTGCAGTGGATTTTATTTAGGGGTATCAGAGTAAAGGGGGCTGAATACCTTTGCACGCGACACTTTTCAGTTTTTTATTTGTAAAAAAATTTGAAAACCATGTATCATTTTCCTTCCACTTCACAATTATGCGCCACTTTGTGTTGGTCTATCACATAAAATCCCAATAAAATACATTTACGTTTTGTGGTTGTAACGTGACAAAATGTGGAAAGGTTCAAGGGGTATGAATACTTTTGCAAGCCACTGTATACCACCATCAAGAATGCCTATCGCTCTATCCCTCGCCCTACTTCGGTAAATCCGACCATGGACCATATCTAAAGGCAGCAATTAAAGAGCGCACCCCCAGATGTGAGGACAGTACAGAGCTGGTGGGGGGGGGGGGGAGCAGAGGAAAAAATCCAGGACTGTTTGGAGTCTGTAGACTGGGCAATGTTCAAGGACTCGGCAACGGACTTGAACGAATAGGTCACAGTCGTTACAGACTTCATTAAGAAATGTGTGGAGGACTGCATCCCTACAAAAACCTTCCGAGTGTTTCCCAATCAGAAACCTTGGATGAACTTTGAGATCCGCACTCTTCTGAAGACCACACACCGGGCATTCATGTCTGATGATATAGTGGTCTACAAGAAGTCCAGATTCGACCTTGGTTAGGCCATCAAATAGGCCAAAAGGAACTTCTGCTCCAAACTGGAGGGTGAGACAGATGTTCGGCAGCTGTGGCGGGGCCTGAATGCAATCACCTCCTACAAGGCGAAATCAGGAGGCAGCTCGAATGTCGGCGAAACATCACTCCCTGATGAGCTCAATGCGTTTTACGCACGCTTTGATAGGGAGAACACCGATGTGCCTTCCTGAGCCCCCATTCGCTGTGATGGTATTTCAGTCTGTCACAGAGGCCGACGTCAGGAAATCCTTCAGAGGGGTGAACCCTCGAAAAGCGCCTGGAACTGATGGTATACCTGGTCGTGTTCTAAAAACCTGTGTGGACCAACTGGCTGGAGTTTTTACGGACATTTTCAATCTCTCACTTCTGAGGTCTGAGGTTCCCACCTGCTTCAAAAGGGCATCAATTATACTAGTGCCCAAGAAGAGTAAGGTGCCGCACCTCAATGACTATCGACCTGTAGCACTAAATCCTGTGGTGATGAAGTGCTTTGAGAGGTTGATCATGGCGCAAATCAACTCCTAGCTCGACAAAAACCTGGACCCACTGCAGTTCGCTTACCGCCACAACAGATCAACGGTGGATGCGATCTCGCTGGCCCTCCACTCCGCTCTGGACCACTTGGACAACAAATACTCATGTCAGGCTGTTATTCATTGATTACAGCTCGGCATTTAATACAATCATCCCCTCCAAGCTGGTTACCAAACGCGCAGAACTGGGTCTCTGCGCATCCCTCTGCAATTGGATCCTCGACTTCTTCATTCTCAGACCACAGTATGTTCGTATTGGTGGAAATGTGTCAGACTCGATAACAATCAGCACGGGAGCACCTCAAGGCTGCGTGCTCAGCCCCCTGCTGTGCTCACTCGATACTCATGACTGCGTAGCCGGTCATAGTGCGAACTCCATCATTAACTTCGCTGACGACACCACTGTTGTGGGACGTATCACTGATGGGGATGAGTCAGAGTACAGAAGAGATATCGAGCAACTGTCCATATGCTGCCAGCTAGTGATAATTTTTCAAAACTCTTTAGATTCTTGAGTAGTTCCTGAGGATTGGAGGGTAGCTAATGTAACCCTACTTTTTAAAAAAGGGAGGGAGAGAGAAAACGGGGAATTACAGACCAGTTAGTCTAATATCGGTAGTGCGGAAAATGTTATAGTCAGTTATTAAAGATGGGATAGCAGCACATTTGGAAAGTGGTGAAATCATTGGACAAAGTCAGCATGGATTTATGAAAGGTAAATCATGTCTGACGAATCTTATATACTTTTTCGAGGATGTAACTAGTAGAGTGAATAAGGGAGAGCCAGTGGATGTGTTATATCTGGACTTTCAGAAGGCTTTCGACAAGGTCCCACATAAGAGATTAGTATGCAAACTTAAAGCACACGGTATTGGGGGTACAGTATTGATGTGGATAGAGAACTGGCTGGCAGACAGGAATCAAAGAGTAGGAGTAAACGGGTCCTTTTCAGAATGGCAGGCAGTGACTAGTGGGGTACCGCAAGGCTCAGTACTGGGACCCCAGCTATTTACAATATATATTAATGATCTGGATGAGGGAATTGAATGCAAAATCTCCAAGTTTGCGGATGACACGAAGCTGGGGGGCAGTGTTAGCTGTGAGGAGGATGTTAGAAGACTGCAAGGTGACTTGGATAGGTTGGGTGAGTAGGCAAATGCATGGCAGATGCAGTATAATGTGGATAAATGTGAGGTTATCCACTTTGGTGCAAAAACAGGAAAGTAGACTATTATCTGAATGGTGGCCGATTAGGAAAAGGGAAGATGCAACGAGACCTGGATGTCAGGTACACCAGTCATTGAAAGTAGGCATGCAGGTGCAGCAGGCAGTGAAGAAAACGAATGGTATGTTAGCATTCATTGCAAAAGGATTTGAGTATAAGAGCAGGGAGGTTCTACTGCAGTTGTACAGGGTCTTGGTGAGACCACACCTGGAGTATTGCATACAGTTTTGGTCTAATCTGAGGAAAGACATTCTTGCCATAGAGGGAGTACAGAGAAGGTTCACCAGACTGATTCCTGGGATGGCAGGACTTTCATATGAAGAAAGACTGGATAGACTCGGTTTGTACTCGCTAGAATTTAGAAGATTATGGGGGGTCTTATAGAAACGTACAAAATTCTTAAGGGGTTGGACAGGCTAGATGCAGGAAGATTGTTCCCGATGTTGGGGAAGTCCAGAACAAGGGGTCACAGTTTAAGGATAAGGGGGAAGTCTTTTAGGACCGAGATGAGAAAAAAAATGTTCACACAGAGAGTGGTAAATCTGTGGAATTCTCTGCCACAGAAGGTAGTTGAGGCCAGATCATTGGCTATATTTAAGAGGGAGTTAGATGTGGACCTTGTGGCTAAAGAGATCAGGGGGTATGGAGAGAAGGCAGGTACAGGATACTGAGTTGGATGATCAACCATGATCATATTGAACGGTGGTGCAGGCTCGAAGGGCCGAATGGCCTACTCCTGCACCTATTTTCTATGTTTCTAAATACAAATGTGATGTAATTTACCTTTTGAGAAATACGATGTGATTTGTTTGGGGATCACCGCGGCCCTTGTGTGTGAAGTTTTTTTTCTTTTGGATCTTCCACTGCAGGATGCTGCTGCACGCTTCAGACTATCTGCTGTAATGAAATAATACAGGATAATGCTATGGATTTATTTCATGTTATGATTAACATGTATTATGCAATACAGTGTCCATTAATCCTTTAACGATTAGGCTATTGGCTTTGAAATGACCTCGAAATGGAAATGTCACAACTGTATATAATAGAAAAATAGAAACATAGAAAATAGTTGCAGGAGTAGGCCATTCGGCCCTTCAAGCCTGCACCGCCATTCAATATGATCATGGCTGATCATCCAACTCAGTATCCTGTACCTGCCTTCTCTCCATACCCCCTGATCCCTCTAGCCACAAGGGCCACATCTAACTCCCTCTTAAATATAGCCAATGAACTGGCCTCAACTACTTTCTGTGGCAGAGAATTCCACAGATTCACCACTCTCTGTGTGAAAAATGATTTTCTCATCTCGGTCCTAAAAGACTTCCCCCTTATCCTTAAACTGTGGCCCCTTGTTCTGGACTTCCCCAACATCGGGAACAATCTTCTTGCATCTAGCCTGTCCAAACCTTTAAGAATTTTGTAAGTTTCTATAAGATCCCCCCTCAATCTTCTAAATTCTAGCGAGTACAAGCCAAGTCTGTCCAGTCTTTCTTCATATGAAAGTCCTGCCATCCCAGGAATCAGTCTGGTATGATGATCCCATTAAAATGTATATTTTATAAATTTCCAATATTTTATACTAAGTTTATTAAAATTTGTTGAGTACTTTTGTTATAAGATGGAAGGAGTAGAATCACAATTAGCTCTGATTAAAATTGGTGATAATGTTTTCCATCTAACCTTTGGTTTTACTGCACCAAGGAGATCTTCCAACTCCATCTTCTGCCTAGCTTACACAGCAGAAACAGCATTACTGCGGACAGATCCATGATGACACTGAGAACATGCAGATTTTTGTAATATTCAAATTATATTAAAAATATGCTGCAAAAAGAGTCACAAACTTTGGAATTCATATTTTTCAGTATTGTTATCAAGGCAAAGAAAGCAGTTCCAATTGTTTGATATTATTTGATATTATTCATGAGAAAAAAATATAATAGCTCTAAAACCTACCTAAATTTTACACTCATTAAAGATATTCCCCCTTTCCCTCTCCCTTCCCCTATCTCTCTCCCCCTTCCCTTCCCCTCTCTCTCTCCCTCTCCCCCCTCTCACATTCCCCACTCTTTCTGGCAGGGGGGGGCGAAGATGAAGGTGGCGTGGGCCAGCGGAAGTGGCGGAGGCAAGCAGGGGTGGCGTGGGCCAGCGGGGGTGGCACGGGCGGAAGATGGCTTGGGCCCCGGCGGCGGGTGGAGGCGAGGGCAGCGGGCCGTAGTGGCGTCTGGTGTTGGGGTTACAGCCACTCCCGCCCGGCAACGGGAGGATGGTCTCCTGGTAGCCCGGCTGGCCGTTGGCGAGGATCCGACGCCACGGATGGAAACGCTGGACCGGGCGGGCGGGTAGACACCGCATTACCCCCCCCTTCCACTACTTTCCTGGAGTAGATGCAAGGCATCGAGCTCAATGGGTGAAGCACAAATGGCAGTCTGATCCCGCCCGGGCCCACTGCGCACGCACGGAGGGAAGGCGTCATTTTGCGTCGCTTCCCCAACTGCGCAGGTGCGGATGGGCGCATTTTTTTCTCCCCCAGCGGCCGGAACCAGAATTTCGGGCGATTTCCGATAAAGTGGAAACGCTGATTGTTCTCCGATTAAAAAAAAATTCTGGGGATTTTTTCTTACTCTGGGGGGAAAAGGGGGGGGGGTGCGGTCGCACCCAGCGCACCACCCCCCCTTCGGACGGCCATGCAATAATAGCACATTATCTGTTATTTGCACTTTATCAGTTTATTTATTCATGTGTATATATTTATATAATGGTATATGGACACACTGATCTGTTTTGTAGTCAATGCCTACTATGTTCTGTTGTGCTGAAGCAAAGCAAGAATTTCATTGTCCTATCAGGGACACATGACAATAAACTCACTTGAACTTGAACTGCTGACATGGATCGAACATTGGTTGGCAGACAGGAAACAAAGAGTAGGTATTAACAGGTCCCATTCAGAATGGCAGGCAGTGACTAGTGGGGTACCGCAAGGCTCGGTGCTGGGACCGCAGCTATTTACAATATACATCAATGATTTTTATGAAGGAATTCAAAGTAACATTAGCAAATTTGCAGAAGACACAAAGCTGGGTGGCAGTGTGAACTGTGAGGAGGATGCTATGAGAATGCAGGGTGACTTGGACAGGTTGGAGGAGTGGGCAGATGCATGGCAGATGACGTTTAATGTAGAAAAGTGTGAGGTTATCCACTTTGGTATCAAAAACAGGAAGGCAGATTACTATCTAAATGGTGCCAAGTTGGGAAAAGGGGAAGTACAACAGGATCTGGGGGTCCTTGTTCATCACTCTATGAAAGTAAGCATGCAGGTACAGCAGGCAGTGAAGAAAGCAAATGGCATGTTGGCCATTATAACAGTCGAGTATAGGAGCAAAGAGTTCCTTCTGCAGTTGTACAGGGCCCTAGTGAGACCACACCTGGAATATTGTGTGCAGTTTTGGTCCCCTAATTTGAGGAAGGACATTCTTGCTATTGAGGGAGTGCAGCGTTGCTTAAAAGGTTAATTCCCGGGATGGAGGGACTGTCATATGCTGAAAGAATGGAGCGGCTGAGCTTGTACACTCTGGAGTTCAGAAGGATGAGAGGGAATCTTATTGAAACATATAAGATTGTTAAGGGTTTGGACACAATAGACGCACGAGTAGTCCATTCGGCCCTTCGAGCCAGCACCGCCATTCAATGTGATCATGGCTGATCATCCACAACCAGTACCCCGTTCCTGCCTTCTCCCCATATCCTGACTCCGCTATCTTTAAGAGCCCTATCTAGCTGTCTCTTGAAAGCATCCAGAGAACCGCCCTCTGAGGCAGAGAATTCCACGGACTCACAACTCTCTGTGAGCAAAAGTGTTTCCTCGTCTCCATTTTAAATGGCTTACCCCTTATTCTTAAACTGTGGCCCCTTGTTCTGGACTCCCCCAACATCGGGAACATGTTTCCTCCCTCTAACGTGTTCCTTCTGCAGTTGTACAGAGCCCTAGTGAGACCACACCTGGAGTATTGTGTGCAATGGGGATGATCAGCCATGATCACATTGAATGGCAGTGCTGGTTCGAAGAGCCGAATTGCCTACTCCTGTACCTATTGCTAATTAGCTTGGACAGGCAGTTCAGACAGATATCCAATATGGTACTGTGCCCAGACAATACATCTCTATGTTAATACATTGTATCAATGATTAGTATAAACCAAGCTTCTAAGATTTTCCCACACTTTATTCTGCTGGGAAAATTCTCTTTTAAATTTGACTGCTTTCTGTTTTTCAGCAAATCTCCATTTTTAATGTACGAATCAAATTTGATTAAAATAAACTCTTTCACAGTGAGGTCAGGAGAAACTTGCTTTATTTGTTATGTAAGGCACAAATGCGTCAAAACTGTCTTTAAAAAACAATTTAAAATGCCTTTAAGTTTTTGGACCAGTGGCAATCAGCTGGTACTGTGAGCACTTTTGCATTTTCACTTGCATACAGTATGAATGAGAAGATGCTGGTACTGTTGACTGTCTGCTCCTTGACAGTGGCAAGGAGGGATTATATTAGGAACACTATATTAGGAACACTTCTCCATCCGTTTCCCACCACGGATGGCTGACCTGCTGACTTCTACTGGCACTTTGGAGAGGAATGGACGGGAGACGTATCGGGTCTGGACACTGCTGTTCCTCCAGCTTGCGTGTCACCTTGTCAAAGTTTGTCTCTTAAAAAGCAGATAACAACAAAATTGTTAAAAGTAAACCATGGCAACCTTTAATTGATTCGTCAGATGGGAGTGGCAAGATCTACAATGAGCACAAAAGTTGCTCAGTGCTTCTCGGTACTCTCAGTACAAAGGAAAGTTAGCACAACTATACATTTTTCTTATCAGTAAAACACTCCTACCGAGTCTGAATATGGCATGACTGAAAGATTTTATAGCCTTTCAGAATATAGGAAAAGCTGGGTCCAAATCAAGCTCATCCAATACCAAATTATTACTTATCTCTGGAGCGTCAGCTATTTTTAAAATCAATCTTGGCTTCTTTATGGCATTGAAAGAAGCACATGTTATTTCGCAGGCTTCCATCTTAATGTCTTTATTAAAAAGACAACCTGTCCTCCATATTGTGTTCCATATAATTTGCTGTCATTCAGACTTGGCACCGAGCCATTCTTTTGTTCTACTAGACCATGCTTTTGTAGAAGAATGACTCAATTTTAGATTTTACTATTAGCTCTTTCAACCTCACTCTGGCAATGGAGGAGGCCCAGGACAGAAAGATCAGTGTGGGAGTGGGAAGGGGAGTTAAAATGGTTGGCAACCGGGAGATCCAGCAGGCCTTGGCGGACTGAGTGCATGTAGGGTGAAATGCATGCCTAGTCTAGATACAAGGAGAGAGTGCGTGTGTGATAGAGTGTGTGTGAGAGAGCGTGTGTGAGAGCTTGTGAGTGTGCATGTGTGAGTGAGAGTGTGTGTGTGTGTGTGAGTGTGTGTGAGAGAGAGCATGTGTTAGAATGTGTGTTTGAGTTTGTGTGTGAGAGAGAGAGTGTGTGTGAGAGAGAGAGAGAGAGAGAGGGACTGTGTGTGATAGAGAGACTGAGGGAGTGTATGTGTGGGTGTGAGAGAGAGGGACTGTGTGTGAGAGAGAGAAAGAGGGAGAGAGAGAGAGAGGGGGAGGAGTGTTGTGTGTGTGAGAGGGAGTGTTTGTGTGGGAGAGAATGAGGGAGTGTGTGCGAGAGAGAGCAGGAGTGTGTGTGAGAGAGAGGGAATGAGAGAGATCAAGAGAGAGATGGTGTGTGCGCGAGAGCAAAAGAGGTTGTGTGAGAGACAGCAAGAGAGTGGTGAGTGTGTGAGAGGGAGTGTGTGTGTGAGAGAAAGAGGGTGTGTGTGAGAGAGAAGAGAGAGAGGGAATGTGTGTGTGCATGTGAGAGAGAGGGACAAAGAGAGGGGTGGTGGGAGAGGAGGGGGACACGAGAGGGTGGAGTGGAGAGAATTTGTACGAGTGGGGGGGAGGAGAGTGGAGAGGAGAAAGTGGGGGGAGAGGGGAGAGAGAGGAATGTATATGTGTTGCTTTAAGGGACATTGGTCAGGTAGCATTTGGAGTATTGTATACAGTTCTGGTCACTCCATTACAGGATTGATGTGGAGGCTTTGGGGAAGGTGCAGAGATGGTTAACGAGAATGGTTTAGAAACATGGAACTGCAGATGCTGGTTTACAAAAAAGGACACAAAATGCTGGAGTAACTCAGCGGGACAGGTAGCATCTCTGGAGAGAAGGAATGGGTGATGTTTCGGGTCGAGACTGAAGAAGGGCCTCGACCCGAAACCTTACCCATTCCTTCCAGCATTTTGTATCTACCTAAACAGCTCCTATCCACGTGGTGGTGTGCCAGCAGGCTGGAGGAGTGGACACAGGCCTTGCCACAGAGTGGGCAGGTGAAGGGGCGCTGGCCGGTGTAGACTCGCCGGTGCTCCAGCAGGTGGTGAAGGCGGGTGAAGACCTTACCATAGGACGGGCAGGGGAAGGGACGCTCACCGCTGTGGGTACGCCGGTCCTGCCACAGGCTGGGCATGCGGGTGAAACCCTTGCCACACTCAGCGCACACAAAGGGTCTCTCTCTGGTGTGTATCCGCCAGTGCATCCGCAGCCCCCGTGCGCTCTTGAAACGTTTGCCGCAGTGGGAGCAGCCGCTCGCCGGCGTGGGTACGCCGGTGCTGCCGCAACCCCCGCGAGCTGTCAAACTCCTCACCGCAGTACGGGCAGTCATAGGGCTGGCCACAGGTGTGCACGTGCTGGAGAGACAGGGCGTGGGAGGCCATGGCAAAGCCCTCTCCACACACCGGGCTGGGGAAGGGACGGTCGCCGGCATGCACCCGCTGGTGGGACAGCAGCTGAGTGGAGCTGGTGAAGCCTTTGCCGCACTGGGCACAGGTGTAGGGGCGCTCGCCGGTGTGGGTGCGATGGTGCACCAGCAGGTTGCTGGACTGGGTGAAGCCCTTGCCGCAATGGGCGCAGGTGAAGGGACGCTCGCCAGTGTGGGTGCGCTGGTGGGACAGCAGCTTGGTGGAGCTGGTGAAGCCCTTGCCGCACTGGGCACAGGTGTAGGGGCGCTCGCCGGTGTGGGTGCGATGGTGCACCAGCAGGTTGCCGGACTGGGTGAAGCCCTTGCCGCACTGGGCGCAGGTGAAGGGACGCTCGCCAGCGTGGGTACGCTGGTGGGCCAGCAGCTGGGTGGAGCTGGTGAAGCCCTTGCCGCACTGGGCGCAGGTGAAGGGACGCTCGCCAGTGTGGGTGCGCTGGTGGTACAGCAAGCGGATGGATCGGGTGAAGCTCTTGCCGCACTGGGCGCAGCTGTAGGGTCGCTCGCCAGTGTGGGAGCGCTGGTGGTACAGCAGGTTGCTAGGATGGGTGTAGCCCTTGCCGCACTGGGTGCAGGTGTAGGGACGCTTGCCGGTGTGGGTGCGCTGATGCCCCAGCAGGGTGTCGGAGCGGATGAATCCCTTGCCGCACTGGGTGCAGGTGTAGGGGCGCTCGTTGGTGTGGGTGCGCTGGTGCCTTCGCAACCCGGTGGAGCGGGTGAAGCCCTTGCCACACTCGCCGCAGGTGAAGGGCCGCTCGCCGGTGTGGGTGTGCTGGTGCTCCAGCAGGCTGGTTGAGTGGGGGAAGCCCTTGCCGCACTGGGCACAGGTATAGGGTCGCTCGCCGGTGTGGGTGCGCTGGTGCTCCACCAGGTTGCTGGACTGGGTGAAGCTCTGGCCGCAGTCGCTGCAGGTGTAGGGCCGCTCCCCGGTGTGAAGGCGCCTGTGCAACCTCAGCTGCGTGAACGACTTGAAGCCTTTGTCGCAGTCGGAGCAGGTGAAGGGCCTCTCGTCGGAGTGCACGAGGCTGTGCTTCTGCAGGTTGTCGTAGCATTTGAAGCTCTTCCCGCACTCCGAGCAGTCGAAGGGGCGTTCTCCCGTGTGAACCCGCCGGTGGGTCTCCAGCCGGCCCGGGGTCTGCCAGGCCTTGCCACACACGTCACACTCATAACGCTTCTCCTTCTTGTGCCCTGTCATGTGGTCCTCCATTGAAGGTCAGCCCGTCGAAGCTCAGCCCGCACACCGAGCAGATGGGGGTGGGGGGGGGGGGTGGGGCTCACATGTACCCAGGCCGCCCTCAATGGCCGCTCATGTCCCCGTCTCTCCGTCCACAGCAACGGCTCCTAAACCGTGCAGGAGGGGAACAGAGGGTCAACAAGCTGGCAAACAGGACATTACAAGCACATATTAGGTGCGTTTATAGCGGAGGAAACCGTTGTACAAATTCTGAGCGGCACAGCGGTACAGCTGCTGCCTCACCTCCAGAGACCGGGTTTGATCCTGACTACGGGTGCTGTCTGTGCAGAGTTTGTACGTTCTCCCCTTGACCTGCGTGGGTTTTTACTCCGTGTGCTCTGGTTTCCTCCAACATTTCAAAGACGTTCAGGGTTGTGGATTAATCGGCCTCCGCAAAATTGTTAACTTGTCCCTAATGTGCGTAGGATAGTGCTAGTGTACGGGGTGATCGCTGGTCGGCGCTAAAGACCTGTTACCGCGCTGCATCTCTAAACTAAACTGTCACTGTGGATTGAGTTGAGGAATTGCAAAGGCAAGAAGACACTAATTGGTGTTATCTACAGACTCCCAAATAGTAGCCCGGATGTGGGGTGTAAGTTGCAGCAGTAGTTAAAACTGGCATGTAACAAAGGTAATGCCACTGTGGTGATGGGGGATTTCAATATGCAGGTAGACTGGGAAAATAAGGTTGGTTCAGGACCCCAAGAAAGAGAGTTTGTAGAGTGCGTTTGTAGAGTGCCTTCTGAGATGGGATTCTTTGAGCAGCTTGTAATGGAGCCGACCAGAGAAAAGGCAATTCTGGATTTAGTGTTGTCCAATGAACCAGATTTGATAAGAGAACTCGAGGTAAAGGAACCGCTTGGAGGTAATGATCATAATATGATTAGTTTTAATCTGCAATTTTAGAAGCAGAAGGTTAATCGGAAGTGTCAGTGATGCAGTTAAACAAAGGGGACTATGAAGGCATGAGAGAGGAGCTAGCCAAGGTAGACTGGAAAGGGATCCTAGCAGGAATGACGGTGGAACAGCAATGGCAGGAATTTCTGGGCATAATCCGGAAGACGCAGGATCATTTCATTCAAAAAAGGAAGAAAAATCCTAAGGGGAGTAGGAGGCAATCGTGGCTGACAAGAGAAGTTAGGGATAGAATAAAACTAAAAGGAAAGATGTATAACACAGCAAAGAGTATCAAAACAAAAGATGAAGAGTACAAATTAGCCAGAAAAAGCAACCTACCAGAGGACTGGAAGAAATTCGGAGTCCAGCAGAGGAGGACAAAGGGCTTAATTAGGAAAGGGAAAATAGATTATGAAAGAAAACTGGCAGGGAACATTAAAACTGACTGCATAAGTTTTTCTAGATATGTGAAGAGAAAAAGATTAGTTAAAACAAATGTAGGTCCCTTGCAGTCAGAAACAGGTGAATTGATCATGGGGAACAAGGACATGGCAGACCAATTGAATAACTACGTTGGTTCTGTCTTCACTAAGGAAGACATAAATAATCTGCCGGAAATAGCAGGGGACCGCGGGTCAAATGAGATGGAGGAACTGAGTGAATCCAGGTTAGCCGGGAAGGTCGGTGTTAGGTAAATTGATTGGATTAAAGGCCGATAAATCCCCAGGGCCAGATAGGCTGCATCCCAGAGTCCTTAAGGAAGTAGCCCCAGAAATAGTGGATGCATTAGTGATAATTTTGAAAACTCTTAGATTCTGGAGTAGTTCCTGAGGATTGGAGGGTAGCTAATGTAACCCCACTTTTTAAAAAGAAAGGGAGAGAGAAAACAGGAATTACAGACCAGTTTGTCTAACATCGGAGATGGGGAAACTGCTGGAGTCAGTTATTAAAGATGGGATATCAGCACATTTGGAAAGTGGTGAAATCATTGGCCAAAGTCAGCATGGATTTACAAAAGGTAAATCATGTCTGACGAATCTTATAGAATTTTTCGAGGATGTAACTAGTAGAGTGGATAAGGGAGAACCAGTGGATGTGTTATATCTGGACTTTCAGAAGGCTTTCGACAAGGTCCCACATAAGAGATTAGTATACAAACTTAAAGCACACGGTATTGGGGGTTCAGTATTGATGTGGATAGAGAACTGGCTGGCAAACAGGAAGCAAAGAGTAGGAGTAAACGGGTCCTTTCAGAATGGCAGGCAGTGACTAGTGGGTACTGCAAGGCTCAGTGCTGGGACCCCAGCTATTTACAATGTATATTAATGATTTGACGAGGGAATTGAATGCAACATCTCCAAGTTTGCGGATGACACGAAGCTGGGGGGCAGTGTTAGCTGTGAGTAGGATGCTAGGAGGCTGCAAGGTGACTTGGATCGGCTGGGTAATTGGGCAAATGCATGGCAGATGCAGTATAATGTGGATAAATGTGAGGCTATCTACTTTGGTGGCAAAAACAGGAAAGTAGACTATTATCTGAATGGTGGCCGATTAGGAAAAGGGGGGATGCAACGAGACCTGGGTGTCATGGTACACCAGTCATTGAAAGTAGGCATGCAGTGAAGAAAGCGAATGGTATGTTGGCATTCATAGCAAAAGGATTTGAGTATAGGAGCAGGGAGGTTCTACTGCAGTTGTACAGGGTCTTGGTGAGACCACAACCTGGAGTATTGCGTACAGTTTGGTCTCCCAAATCTGAGGAAAGACATTCTTGCCATAGAGGGAGTACAGAGAAGGTTCACCAGACTGATTCCTGGGATGTCAGGATTTCATATGAAGAAAGACTGGATAGACTCGGCTTGTACTCGCTAGAATTTAGAAGATTGAGGGGGGATTATAGAAACTTACAAAATTCTTAAGGGGTTGGACAGGCTAGATGCAGGAAGATTATTCCCGATGTTGGGGAAGTCCAGGACAAGGGGTCACAGTTTAAGGATAAAGGGGAAATCTTTTAGGACCGAGATGAGAAAAACATTTTTTCACACAGAGTGGGGAATCTCTGGAATTCTCTGCCACAGAAGGTAGTTGAGGCCAGTTCATTGGCTATATTAAGAGGGAGTTACATGTGGCCCTTGTGGCTAAAGGTATCAGGGGGTATGGAGAGAAGGCAGGTACAGGATACTGAGTTGGATGATCAGCCATGACCATATTGAATGGCGGTGCAGGCTCGAAGGGCTGAATGGCCTACTCCTGCACCTATTTTCTATGTTTCTATGAGTAGCCAGAGGATTGGGAAACTTTTCATAGGACAACAGAAGGAAACAAAATGCTAGGGAGCATTGTAAGAAAGGTGGATTAACTTAAAGCCTGGATTGACACCTGGAAGTATGATGTTGTGGCGATCAGTGAAACATGGTTGCAGGAGGGCTGTGATTGGAAACTAAATATTCCAGGATTTCGTTGCTTCAGGTGTGATAGAATTGGAGGGGCAAGAGGTGGAGGTGTTGCATTGCTTATCAGGGAAGATATTACAGCAGTGCTTTGGCAGGATAGATTAGAGGGCTCTTCTAGGGAGGCTATTTGGGTGGAACTGAGAAATGGGAAAGGGGTAGCAACACTCATAGGGGTGTATTATAGACCACCAAATGGGGAGCGAGAATTGGAGGAGCAAATATGTAAGGAGATTGCAGATATTAGTAGTAAGCACAAGGTAGTGATTGTGGGAGATTTCAATTTTCCACACATAGACTGGGAAACATTCTGTAAATGGGCTGGATGGGTTGGAGTTTGTAAAATGTGTGCAGGATAGTTTTTTGCAGCAATACATAGAAGTACCTACTAGACAAGAGGCGGTGCTGGACCTCCTGTTAGGAAATGAGACGGGTCAGGTG
>JAXLNO010003264.1:0-26504 GCA_038087875.1 Malacoraja senta
GCTCATAATTTTAAAGACCTCTGTCAAGTCCCCTCTTAACCTTCTGCGCTCCAAAGAATAAAGGCCTAACTTGTTCAACCTTTCTCTGTAACCTAGTTGCTGAAACCCAGGCAACATTCTAGTAAATCTCCTCTGTACTCTCTCTATTTTGTTGACATCCTTCCTATAATTAGGCGACCAAAATTGTACTCCATACTCCAGAATTGGCCTCACCAATGCCTTGTATAATTTTAACATTACATCCCAACTTCTATATTCAATGCTCTGATTTATAAAGGCCAGCACACCAAAAGCTTTCTTTACCACCCTATCTACAATCGAAGAGGGAACCCCCGTTTCCTAAAGAATGAGGTTTGGAACACCTCATCCTGGGTGCTGATGCGGCATAGAGGAATTTGGGAGTAGGGGATAGAGTCCTTACAGGAAGCAGGGAGGGAAGAAGTGTAGTCCAGATAGCTGAAATGGATGAAGTCAGTGAGTTGTGCATGGGTGCAGGAGGTAGCACCAATGCAGTCGTCGATGTAGCGGAGGTAGAGTTCGGCGATAGGGCCCTGGTACGTCTCGAACAGGGATTGTTCGACGTACCCTACAAAGAGGCAGGCATAGCTGTGGCCCATGCGCGTGCCCATAGCTTTGCCTTGGATTTGGAGGAAATGGGAGAAGTTAAAGGAAAAGTTGTTGAGGGTAAGGACCAGCTCCGCTAGGCGGAGAAGAGTATCAGTAGACGGGGATTGGTTGGTTCTGTGGTCGAGGAAGAAACAGAGGGCTTTAAAACCCTCCTGGTGTGGGATGGAGGTGTAGAGTGACTGGACATCCATGGTGAATGGGGGCTGCAAAACGGAAGTCATGGAGGAGACTCGGGTAAAGCGACGGCTGTGAGCTGCTGGAGGGCGGTGGAGTGGCGAGGGTCAGTAGAATCAACGGTGGAGGCCCACGTGGAGTGGAGTCTGGGTCAGCGGGCAAAGCGTCGGAAGTAGCGGTCAGCGGATGGCCGGTGAGGCTCGGCGGTCCTGGTGAGGCGGCGATAGTCGGAGGTACCGGTGAGGCGGTGAGGGTCGGAGGTACCGGTGAGGCAGTGAGAGTCGGCGTTATCGGTGAGGCGGCGATAGTTGGCGGTCCCAGTGAGTTAACGAGGATCGTCCTCATCGGTGAGTGGGTGAAGGTCGGCGGCAGCGGCCACGTGAAGGTCGGCGACAGCGGCGTCTTCGATGATCCGGGCCTGAGGTCGGTCAGGGTGGCGGTGAGTGCTGGTGCTGCTCCTCGTGGCAAAGATGGCGTCGCGGGACTGGGCCTGGTGGTGTTGGGGCAGGCGGCGCGGGCCAGTGTTGGGGCCCGGGGCCTGCAGGCAGTCGACAAGTAGGAAGCGTGGAGGTTGGGAGGTGAAACCAGGGCAAGACTTGCACAGTAGATTGCAGGGTCCTGGAGATTGTGACAGAAGTGAAACTTCCCCGACCTCAGTACAGAAAGTATGTGCGATCGCCAAGCCCTGTACATTTCAGTGGGGTGGGGCGGTTTGCAGGCAGCTTTACTCTCTTCACAGTTACTGCCTGACCTTCTGGGCTTTTCCAGATGTGCACAGCCCACAGACGGGGCAGCTGTGGTTGGGTTGTTCAATGGACAGCGAAATGAAACAGATGCTGCCCAGCTCTGCACGCACAGACTGTGAACAAACTGCCCTCGGCTTCACGTTCAATCTGCAGAGTCGGTATTTATTGCACGGACACTTTCTTTTCAGCATCACATGTAATCAATGAACTGATCATTAACTTTAACCCAACGGGCAATTCAAAGCACAAGGCATTGGGCAGAGAGCGAGGGGTCGGAAACACAGCGTCAAACTCACGACTAAACTCCACCTCACGACTAAACTCCACCTCACGACTAAACTCCACCTCACGACTAAACTCCACCTCACGACTAAACTCCACCTCACGACTAAACTCCACCTCACGACTAAACACCTCACGACTAAACTCCACCTCACGACTAAACTCCACCTCACCACTAAACTCCACCACACGACTAAACTCCACCCCACGACTAAACTCCACCCCACGACTAAACTCCACCTCACACCTAATCCCCCTCCACTACTCGCCGCCTCTCTGCCTCTCCCGCTATTTATAGCCCCTCCCCCCCGACCGGTGGCGGCTGGAAAAGGCGGCAAAAGCCGTCGCGAGTCTCCCGTCTCCACCCATCCTCGCTTTCCCGCCGCTGAGGGGGAGGGGCTGCGGCCGCCGCAGGCGGGAGATGCGGCGCTTGGGCTAGACGGCAACTTCAGCTCGCGGGCGCTCCGCCCCCCCCGGCTCTCTCGGGCAGTGCGCCTGCGCAGCTCTCCGCGCTCGGCCCCTCCCCCCAGCTGCGGAACAGCGAGGACAGCTCGAGCTCTCAGGACTTGAGCTGTCCACGGGACTAATGAAATAATTAATAACCAGGGCGTCAGGGACTTGTGTGGCAGCTGCTGCAGTGATGCATCTCCTGCAATGCAGTTGAACCTTGCAGGGAAGCAGCTGCTGCAGTGATGCATCTCCTGAAATGCAGTTGTATCTTGCAGTGGCGCAGCTGCTGCAGTGATGCACCTCCTGCAATGCAGCTGTTGCAGGGGGGCAGATATAGCAGCAGAGCGGCTGCTGCAGCGGAATAGGTTCCTGCATTGAAGCCCCTCGTGCAGTGGAGCATCTCCTGCAGTGAAGCATCTCCTGCAGCTGCAGGGAAAGTTCAAGCCTCCACCATCTCCTCAGGCAGCGTGTCCCAGATTGCAACCACCCTCTGGGTGAGTTTAATCTCATCCACGTCCGTTTTATTGTTCTGTTAGTATAGTCTGGTCTGCAGTTCCTTGTTCCATCATCTTATTCTAATTGCTGACTCGAAATACTACGTTTCCTCATCTGTTCTTGCCCCATCAGAGATATTATCCCCTTTGTTCCACCAATCCACCACAACCCCTGGTGGAGGCCCACGTGGAGTGGAGTCTGGGTCAGCGGGCAAAGCGTCGGAAGTAGCGGTCAGCGGATGGCCGTTGAGGCTCGGCGGTCCTGGTGAGGCGGCGATAGTTGGCGGTCCCAGAGAGTTAACGAGGATCGTCCTCATCGGTGAGTGGGTGAAGGTCGGCGGCAGCGGCCACGTGAAGGTCGGCGACAGCGGCGTCTTCGATGATCCGGGCCTGAGGTCGGTCAGGGTGGCGGTGAGTGCTGGTGTTGCTCCTCGTGGCAAAGATGGCGTCGCGGGACTGGTGGTGTTGGGGCAGGCGGCGCGGGCCAGTGTTGGGGCCCGCGGCCTGCAGGCAGTCGACAAGTAGGAAGCGTGGAGGTTGGGAGGTGAAACTAGGGCAAGACTTGCACAGTAGATTGCAGGGTCCTGGAGATTTTGACAGAAGTGAAACTTCCCCGACCTCAGTACAGAAAGTATTTGCGATCGCCAAGCCCTGTACATTTCAGTGGGTTGGGGCGGTTTGCAGGCAGCTTTACTCTCTCCACAGTTACTGCCTGACCTTCTGGGCTTTTCCAGATGTGCACAGCCCACAGACGGGGCAGCTGTGGTTGGGTTGTTCAATGGACAGCGAAATGAAACAGATGCTGCCCAGCTCTGCACGTACAGACTGTGAACAAACTGCCCTCGGCTTCACGTTCAATCTGCAGAGTCGGTATTTATTGCACGGACACTTTCTTTTCAGCATCACATGTAATCAATGAACTGATCATTAACTTTAACCCAACGGGCAATTCAAAGCACAAGGCATTGGGCAGAGAGCGAGGGGTCGGAAACACAGCGTCAAACTCACGACTAAACTCCACCTCACGTCTAAACTCCACCTCACGACTAAACTCCACCTCACGACTAAACTCCACCTCACGACTAAACTCCATCTCACGACTAAACTCCACCTCACGACTAAACTCCACCTGACGACTAAACTCCACCTCACCACTAAACTCCACCACACGACTAAACTCCACCCCACGACTAAACTCCACCCCACGACTAAACTCCACCCCACGACTAAACTCCACCTCACACCTAATCCCCCTCCACTACTCGCCGCCTCTCTGCCGCTCCCGCTATTTATAGCCCCTCCCCCCCGGCCGGTGGCGGCTGGAAAAGGCGGCAAAAGCCGTCGCGAGTCTCCCGTCTCCACCCATCCTCGCTTTCCCGCCGCTGAGGGGGAGGGGCTGCGGCCGCCGCGGGCGGGAGATGCGGGGCTTGGGCTCGACGGCAACTTCAGCTCGCGTGCGCTCCGCCCCCCCCCCCGGCTCTCTCGGGCAGTGCGCCTGCGCAGCTCTCCGCGCTCGGCCCCTCCCCCCAGCTGCGGAACAGCGAGGACAGCTCGAGCTCTCAGGGCCTGAGCTGTCCACGGGACTAATGAAATAATTAATAACCAGTGCGTCAGGGAATTGTGTGGCAGCTGCTGCAGTGATGCATCTCCTGCAATGCAGTTGAACCTTGCAGGGAAGCAGCTGCTGCAGTGATGCATCTCCTGCAATGCAGTTGTATCTTGCAGTGGCGCAGCTGCTGCAGTGATGCACCTCCTGCAATGCAGCTGTTGCAGGGGGGCAGATATAGCAGCAGAGCGGCTGCTGCAGCGGAGTAGGTTCCTGCATTGAAGCCCCTCGTGCAGTGGAGCATCTCCTGCAGTGGAGCATCTCCTGCAGCTACAGGGAAAGTTCAAGCCTCCACCATCTCCTCAGGCAGCGTGTCCCAGATTGCAACCACCCTCTGGGTGAGTTTAATCTCATCCACGTCCGTTTTATTGTTCTGTTAGTATAGACTGGTCTGCAGTTCCTTGTTCCATCATCTTATTCTAATTGCTGACTCCAAATACTACGTTTCCTCATCTGTTCTTGCCCCATCAGAGATATTATCCCCTCTGTTCCACCAATCCACCACGACCTCTCTCCACAACTGAAAAACTTGTTTTTGTTGCTGTTTCCTACTCTGGTGAAGGGTCTCTGATCTGAAACTGAACTGTTTCTTTCTCCACAAATGCTGTCGAACCTGCTGAATGTTTTTTGAATTTTCTTCCATTTTAATTTCAGATTTTCAGCATCTGCTGTTCTTTGCTTTACACGTTCATTTTGATGTTGTGACCTGTCAACAATAAATCAAAGGAGATCAGATACGTGGTGTCGTAATCTACTGGAATTCAAGTAACTAGTAAGTGTTTCAATGGGAAGGTTCTGCCTACTCGGGATGGGACTCCATTTTAGTTTAGTTTAGAGATACAGCACGGAAACAGGCCCTTCAGCCCACCGAGTCCACGCCGACCAGCGATCCCCACACACAAACTATCCCACACACACTAGGGACAATTTACACTGAAACCAAGTAGACCGTGGGTCGAGGTGCTTTTTCGTTTCATTTTGTGACCCAAATTACGTATTTACCTGTATTTGTAACATATTATGTAAACAAATTATATAAATCATACCTGCAAGTGGGCAAGAACAAAACCTGCACATATTTTTAAAATATCAGAAAAACCTTAAAAGGAGGCCTAAAGATTCTGAATCCTTGGGGAAAAAAAGTGACACGTCAGCTCTGCTTTGAAGCACAGACTGGATCTCAATAGTTAGGAAATGTTGGATATATCTAATGTAATTGAGTTTAAAATAAGCAACATATCATAAAAGTAAAAATTAGGAAAAGTAAATTTGCACTTAATGAATAACACATTTGGAAAAATATATTCAAGTTTTCCACCACTCCAAAGTTAAGAATATAATCTCCCTGGCAACAGATTCCATAGGCTAACGGCCAAATTGATTAGAATCAATTTTATTTGAAAAACTGCATTTAATATTTCAAACAGATTTAAATTACGTTGTGTTTTTTTTGTCAGATGTTTAGGTGTCCAATCCTCATCTGAGTCGCTGGATTCGTATACTTGGGTTTGATGCTTTCTGCTCCGATTTGTCATGAATTCTGGTTTTAGTACATTTAATCCTGTGAAAAATAAAACATGCTCATCATCTGTTATGGCCAACTTCAGATATTTATCTTCATTGAACTTACCCGTGCAAAATATCTGTGGAAACATCACTTTGCAATGTTATCGTTATTACTATTTCCTCCAGAGTATTCATGCTATTATTCAATTGATCATGTCTACTTGACAAAGACAGCAAACAACCTAAACATTATTTTTCAGAATTAAAGAATAATCAACCAGCATGAAGAAGATGACGGATGAGTATGTGTCTATTTCCAGGTCAGAAAGCGCAATGACCAATCTTTCAGTTTCACACATCTGTGTGGTAAGTGAAATAGATCAGAATCCTTCTTTCCATTCCTCTAGGTTTAAAGTAATGGCTCATTCTTGCTGCCTGTACTGGCAGTGACACTTTGTGCCATGGTTGAGTAAATGGATTGAATAATGAACAACCAGGGCAATCCACCTCTTCATCAATGGGAACATTGACCTTTGTCCAATCTCTGATTTCAGGACTGTGACTAGTACAACATTAAAAAGCATAACTGGGCCCCAATGTCTGTGGGTTTGTGTTATCCATGGTCACCATCTTCTGAATGACATCAAGCTTTGGTATTGATTGTAAAGTTAGTCCACACACTAACACTATCCTACACAGAAACAGAGACATGGCTGCAAGAGGGCCAGGGCTGGGAACTGAATATTCAAGGGTATACCTCCTATCGAAAAGACAGACAGGTGGGCAGAAGGGGTGGGGTAGCTCTGTTGGTGAGGAATGAAATTCAGTCCCTTGCAAGGGGGTGACATTGAAACAGGAGACGTGGAGTCAGTATGGATAGAACTAAGGAAGTGTAAGGGTTAAAAGACCCTAGTGGGACTTATCTACAGGCCCCCAAACAGTAGCCAGGACATAGGGTGCACGTTGAATCAGGAGTTAAAATTGTCATGTAGCAAAGGTAATGCTGTGGTTGTTATGGGAGATTTCAACATGCAAGTAGACTGGGAAAATCAGGTTGGTACTGGACCCCAAGAAAGGAACTTTGTAGAGTGCCTTTGTGATGGATTCCTGGAGCAGCTTGTATTGGAGCCTACCAGGGAGAAGATAATTCTGGATTTAGTGTTATGTAATGAACCTGATCTGATAAAGGAACTTGAGGTTAATGAGCCATTAGGAGGTAGTGACCATAATATGGTCAGGTTTAATCTACAGTTGGAGAGGGAGAAGGGTAGATCGGAGGTGTCGGTGTTACAGTGGAATAAAGGGAATTATGGGGCCATGAGGGAGGAGCTGGCCAAAGTTGACTGGAAAGATACATTAACAGGGATGACAGTGGAACACAAATGGCAGGTATTTCTAGGAATAATACAGAAGGTGCAGGATCAGTTCATTCCTAGGAGGAAGAAAGATTCCAAGGGGAGAAAGGGGTGACCGTGGCTGACAAGGGACATCAGGGACAGTATAAAAATAAAAGAGAAGAAGTGCAACGTAGCAAAGATGAGCGGGAAGCAAGATGATTGGGTAATGTTTAAAGAGCAACAGAAGATAACAAAAGACAATACGGGAAGAAAAGATGAGGTACAAAGGTAAGCTAGCCAAGAATATAAAGCAGGATAGAAAAAGTTTCTTTAAGTATGTAAAGAGGATAAAATTAGTTAAGACCAAAGTTGGACCCTTGAAGACCAAAAAAGGTGAATTTATTATGGGGAACAAGGAAATGGCAGATGAGTTGAACAGGTACTTTGGATCCGTCTTCACTAAGGAGGACACAAACAATCTTCCTGATATAGTAGTGGCCAGAGGATCTGGGGTGACAGAGGAACGGAAGTGGCAGTGTGAGCTGTGAAGAGGATGTTAGGAGGTTGCAGGGTGACCTGGACAGGTTGAGTGAGTGGGCAGATGCGTGGCAGATGCAGTATAATATAGATAAATGTGAGGTTATCCACTTTGGCGACAAAAACAAGGGGGCAGATTATTATCTCAATGGGGTTAGGTTAGGTATGGGGGAGGTGCAGCGAGACCTGGGTGTCCTTGTACACCGGTCACTGAAAGTTGGCTTACAGGTCCAGCAGGCTGTGAAGAAAGATAATGGAATACATAGATACATAGAAAATAGGTGCAGGAGTAGGCCATTCGGCCCTTCGAGCCTGCACCGCCATTCAATATGATCATGGCTGATCATCCAACTCAGTATCCCGTACCTGCCTTCTCTCCATACCCCTTGATCCCTTTAGCCACAAGGGCCACATCTAACTCCCTCTTAAATATAGCCAATGAACTGGCGTCAACTACCCTCTGTGGCAGAGAGTTCCAGAGATTCACCACTCTCTGTGTGAAAATGTTTTTCGTCATCTCGGTCTTAAAGGATTTCCCCCTTATCCTTAAGCTGTGACCCCTTGTCCTGGACTTCCCCAACATCGGGAACAATCTTCCTGCATCTAGCCTGTCCAACCCCATAAGAATTTTGTACGTTTCTATAAGATCCCCTCTCAATCTCCTAAATTCTAGCGAGTATAAGCCAAGTCTATCCAGTCTTTCTTCATATGAAAGTCCTGACATCCCAGGAATCAGTCTGGTGAACCTTCTCTGCACTCCCTCTAGGGCTATAATGTTCTTCCTCAGAATGTTGGCCTTCATAACAAGAGGATGTCAGTATAGGAGTAAAGAGGTTCTTCTGCAGTTGTATAGTGCTCTGGTGAGACCACATCTGGAGTATTGTGTACAGTTTTGGTCTCCTAATTAGAGTTGTGAATTTATGTAATTCCCTGCCACAGAGGGCAGTGGAGGCCAAGTCACTGGATGGATTTAAGACAGAGTTAGATAGAGCTCTAGGGGCTAGTGGATTCAAGGGATATGGGGAGAAGGCAGGCATGGGTTCTTGATAGGGGACAATCAGTCATGATCACAATGAATGGCGGTGCTGGCTCGAAGGGCCGAATGGCCTCCTCCTGCATCTATTTTCTATGTTTCTATGTAGGAAATCCACATTAGGCAGGTAATGATGTTGGGTAGACTGATGGGACTGAAGGCTGATAAATCCCCATGGCCTGATGGTCTGCATACCAGGGTACTTAAGGAAGTGACTCGAGAAATCGTGGATGCATTGGTGATAATTTTCCAATGTTCTATAGACTCAGGATCAGTTCCTGTGGATTGGAGGGTAGCTAATGTTATGCCACTTTTTAAGAAAGGCAGGAGGGAGAAAACAGGGAATTATAGACCAGTTAGCCTGACATCAGTTAACCTCATTCAAATGGGCAGAGGATGGGTTTCGCTATCTCGGCGTTTTTATCACAATACCCTTATCTGATATGTTCCGCACAAACTTTCTGCCTCTGGTTGAGTGTTACGACTCCCCGAAAGCAGGCAATCCAGAGCCGCGTAACACAGTTTAAAAGCCAGGTTTAAGTTCAAAAATAGTTTAATTATTTAATAACACACCAAAACTCCAACCTGATTTGAACAACCCAGACAAGGATATGAATGAATTAACAAACAACTTAAAATTGCTCAGGCCAGCCACGCGATGGACCGTCGAACCCGAGGCTCTAAACCTGCCTAAAAGAAAGCTATCCCTGAAACCAAAGACCGATAACGTCTAAGGACAGCCCAATACAATATTTGGTACTACGTAATGTGGAAATTACACGAAGTTCAGTGCCATGTGGCCGGGCCTTTCACAGCTCACACCAGCACAACCTCACGAGGCAGGGTCGTCGTCGAAAAAGAGAGGATTCTGGGAACTCTTCTATTTATACTGGGGATGAGTCACCGTCACCTGTCGCAGCTCAGCTAATCGGGTACAGGAGCCTCTTAACCCCTTATTGTCCCCAAAGATAGTAGAGGAGCAAGATAGACCACTCCTCCGAAATCCAATGGACTGACGTGTAGTACGCAATGGAACGTCACGGCCGCCATTTTCTAATGCAAAACACGACTTCCGGTTTGCCTCCCGCTGCTTTGATCCAAAGATTATATAGCGGAGCGGAGCGCCTCTAGTATCTTTGGTGTAATCCGCTCTATCATCCTTGGTGTAACCAGTGTAATTAGTGTTGTAGGGAACAGTGTTTGATATAGCACATCTATCACCTCACATATTTTAGTTAATTTTATTGTAAATGTTTTCCCCGTTCCCCCATTTCCCTCCCATCTTTCCTCCCTAGCCGCCACCTTTGCGTAGTTTCCCTTGCATTGTATTGTGCAGCTTCCCTTGTATTGCTAACACACACTGTGCACAAAATTAAATGTAACTTATATATATATTTATATGAATGTGTGTTTGTGTGTGAGAGGCAAGTTAAGGGTCTGTCCCACCAGCATGCAATTGCATGCGTCCAGCGCGAACAAACGTGGTCGCTTGTTTTTTTAAATGTGCTATATAAATAAAAGTGACTTGACTTGACATATTTCTCTAGTTTCTTTCTTCAGATTTCGTCTAATTTGTTTAGCAACCTTTTTCCTTCAATCTCTGTGTATGTATATATATATTTGTGTGTGTGTATCACTATATACACACACACATATATATCACTATATATATATATCACAATATATATTACAATAAGTGTGTATATACATATATATACACATACATATTAGTATGTATACACATATATATATACACACACACATATATATAAAATATATATGAAATCCTAATATTGTGAATAAAATATCCATGACATGAACACAATGTCGAAATATTTTCCATTCTTTCATTCTATATTAGCGTAACACAATGTAGTGCATACATCCCTACATATTTAAATTCAGTCGATAAGTTGGTCAAATAATATAGATAGATATAGATAGATAGATATGCCTTTATTGTCATTCAGACCGAAGTCTGGACGAAATTGCTGCAGTCATGCATATAATACAATAAAAACAACAATAAACACATATTAACATCCACCACAGTGAGTCCACCCAGCATCTCCTCACTGTGATGGAGGCAAAAGTCTTAGGTCTGCAGTCTCTTCCCTCCTCTTCTCCCTCTGCGCTGAGGCGATACCCCCCTGGCGATGTTATAACAGTCCCGCGGCTCAAACACCGCGGCCCGGGGTGGTCGAAGCTGCCGCCCACCAGGCCTGCAGACGTAGCCGCTGGCCCGCAGCTGAACCCCAGACTCAGGCCACCACCGCCAGAACACCGTCCCAGCCACCCTCTTCCCCGGGCCGGACCGCCCCGACCTGGGCGTCGCTTCTCCCTCTGGCCGGGCTGCCCCGACTTGGGCGTCGCTTCTCCCCCCGACCGGGCCGCCCCGACTTGGGCGTCGCTTCTCCCTCCGGATATGGGGACCTTCTTGCTTTTTTCGAAACATGGATTTTTAAAACTTGAATGTCTCATAACGATACATTTGTGGGTCAGCAGTATTTTGCACCAACCCCCACAATTTCAAATAATTCTAAATTGAACTTCATAAACAAGGAAAACACTTTTTATTTACATCATTTTGTGCGCGACATATACAGGGTTGCAGTGTTTTGCATATCAGCTAATCAATAAAATTGATGTCAAATTCAACATATTTCAAACAAAGGACAACATTTCCAACTTATATACAATAACTAGACTAAGTTGGGTCCCAGCATCACACGGGAGGGCTGGTCACCCAATGCAATATTCCACCTCTCCACCAATTCCAATATTGCTGGCCAGTGGGGGGGGGGTTCTGTTGCGCTAGTATGGGTGTTGTGCGCCGAAGGAACTTGTTTCCAGAGGGCTAGTATGGACATTGTGGGTGGAATGGATTCTTGGGCTGGCAGCTCAGTCACTGAGGCCTGGCAGTACAGTCACTCAGACCTGGCAGGCTGGCAGCTGAGAAACTGCCAGAAATTCTGCCCAAAACAGGTGACAGACTGTGAGAGAAGGGGGAGAGGGTGGACTGAATGGATTATTGGCCTGGCAGTTCAGTCACTTACAGCTGGTGGGCTGGCAGTTCACTTACTCACGGCTCGTGGGTTGGCAGTTCTGTCACTGACGGCTGGTGGGCTGACAGTTCAGTCACTGACGGCTGGAACCGATATTGCACCAACCCACTCAATTTTAAATAATTCATAATAGAGATCCATTAACATACTTCTCACTTTATTTCTGACACGCATGGTAAGATTTACATAATTAACATTATTCTGTGCGCGAGATATACAGGGTTGCAGTGTTAAGCATATCAGCTAACCAGTGAAAGTGATGTCCAATTCAACGTATGTAACACAATGATAGCCCCACCCCTGCTTACACCAAAGACCAAAACGTCCAACGAAGATACAATAATAAATAATCGCCATTTGCATTGTTTTGTGCAGTTAACAAATCACAATTTCACACAATGTACATAAGACGGCAGTTATTTGACAAATACTCCGCAGTTCGGTGTAGATCATGTCCACTGTCGACATCTGAAATTAAAGAAAATATCATGCAGTCAATATGTTCTTATTTTGCATTAAATAACAGAGAGGTATAAAGAAAATGCTCTTTAGGAGAAGATTTTTAAAAGGATGTTGCCATGAGGACTCGACTATGTGAGATCAATGATCTAACTACAGTGAGAGATTGAACAGGCTAAATAAAAATTTCAATATGCCACAGAAGTAATAAATGTTTTCTTACCTTTCCTCCTTAATGGGGAACCTGAAGAAAGACAAGTCGGGTTGCCTACATTGCTGATTGTTTTTCTCAGGTCCATCTGGAGCACACGGTATTGGGGGTAGGGTGTTGACATGGATAGAAAATTGGTTGGCAGACCGGAAGCAAAGAGTAGGAGTGAACGGGTCCTTTTCAGAATGGCAGGCAGCGGCGAGTGGAGTGCCGCAAGGCTCGGTGTTGGGGCCGCAACTGTTTACCATATATATTAATGATTTGGAAGAGGGAATTAGGAGCAACACTAGCAAGTTTGCGGATGACACAAAGCTGGGTGGCATTTTCTGAAGAATCTTTAAAAGTCAAGACAATTTGGCAAACACTTTGCAAGGAGCCAACACATTTTCTGAAGAGTCTTTAAAAGTCAAGACAATTTGGCAAACACATTGCAAGGAGCCAACACATTTTCAACTCCTACCTCGACAAAAACCTGGACCCACTGCAGTTCGCTTACCGCCACAACAGATCAACGGTGGATGCAATCTCGCTGGCCCTCCACTCTTCTCTGGGAAACTTGGACAACAAAAACTCATATGTCAGGCTGTTATTCATTGATTATACCTCGGCATTTAATACAATCATCCCCTCCAAGCTGGTTACCAAACTCGCAGAACTGAGTCTCTGCAATTGGATCCTCGACTTCCTCATACTCAGACCAGTCTGTTCGTATTGGTGGAAATGTGTCAAGACTCGATAACACTCTGCACGGTTGCACCTCAAGACTGCGTGCTCAGCCCCCTGCTGTACTCAATCTATACGCATGACTGCATAGCTGGACATAGTGCGAACTCCATCATCAAGTTTGCTGACAACACCACTGTTGTGGGACGTATCACTGATGGGGATGAGTCAGAGTATAGAAGAGAAGTCGAGCAACTGTCCATATGGTGCCAGCACAATAACCTGGCACTCAACACCAGCAAAAAGATTACAAAAAGTAGTAAACACTGCCCAGTCCATCATCGGCTCTGACCTCCCTTCCATCGAGGGGATCTATCGCAGTCGCTGCCTCAAAAAGGCTGGCACTATCATCAAGGACCCACACCATCCTGGCCACACACTCATCTCCCTGCTGCCTTCAGGTAGAAGGTACAGGAGCCTGAAGACTGCAACGACCAGGTTCAGGATTAGCTACTTGCCCACAGCCATCAGGCTATTAAACTTGGCTCGGACAAAACTCTGAATATTAATAGCCCATTATATGTTATTTGCACTTTATCAGTTTATTTATTCATGTGTGTATAATTTTATATAATTGTATATGGACACACTGATCTGTTTTGTAGTCAATGCCTACTATGTTCTGTTGTGCTGAAGCAAAGCAAGAATTTCATTGTACAATCAGGAACACATGACAATAAACTCAATTGAACGAACTTGAACAATAGGATTACTTCAAATAAATAATGTTTGAAAATTATGCACTTTACTTATGTTCCACTTTTTAAAGTTTTTTACATCTCCTTTTAACAGTCATGTTATGCATTTTTCTATTCTTGAATTTGAGTCCATTGTGCATGTGGATACTCACAAAGATTGCTACAATTCTAATCTTGACTCTATTGCAGCACAAGTTCATGTCTTTGTATTGCTGTGTGTTATGTATTGCTGTGTTTATTAGATGGGAAATGTTATCCCTGGTCATCTTAACATCATCAAATTCTGTGCGGAACACTTTCTCGCACACTTCACAGAACCCAAGAAAGTATTCCGAAGGCACCATCAATGAGCCAAAGTCAGATGTTGATGTGTCATATGCTTTGTGATGGATGAATATGAGTGCAGGATCTACTAAAGTGGCATCCGTTCGTAATAGAACTTCTCTGCATGTCTGGCATTTTGAGGACAGTTCATGTGAAGAGATGATTTTGTGACAGATTTGTCCTGCGATGTAAGCTAGTGTATTCTCTTCAGGGAGATCTAGTGAAATGCTGCAGACTGCATTGTGCTGTTTTGTTTTATTGGTATGGGAGATAGATGGAGATGGTTTCTTGACTCTGTTTTTTGTTAGTGTTTGCAATGTTAAGATAAATCTGTCTGAGTCGGGGGAACAGTTTGCACTCACAGGTGGCTTTATCAGTTCAGCCACCATAACCATCCGGAAAGCACATCGAAACTCCTTCGCTGATGGATTTTCTCTGAATCCGCCCTTTCGCCGAATAGTGGAGAACAAATTCTCCACAACATCCTGATTGATCCGAGATGTAAACATAAAACGGGCGTCTGTGCTTTCCTTTATGTGCTGCCACAGCTGTGAAATGCAAGAAATTGCAAGCCGCCATCCCTTGACAAACAACACATTTTTAGCTCCAAGCACTGTCAAGCTTCGGAGTACAGTCAAGCATGATTCAAAGAATGACTTATGTGCAGACTTTTCAGAAATAGGCCTCCTTAACATTTTGGGGTCCTTGAAAAACCTGCTGTTAAATGAGTCAAACAGTCCATCAACCATTTCAATGAACTCTGCCGTATAAACAGCCTCCCCAGGTAACTTTCCAAGAGCTGCATAGGTGTAGACGCCTGCTGCTACCGAATGGCTAAGCACATGCGCAGCCTTGTTGACTCTCATTTTAGAGAAGCTGTTTAAAACAAAATGGCCTCTGTAGTATTCTTTTTCATTGATAATTTAATCTGTTGTACTCTGGTTAATTTATGGGCCTTTCTAATGGGCAACTGTGAATCATGCTCATAAAATGTGTAAATATGCGCCCATTTGATATGTTTTTTTCTGCCATCCTCTCCCTTGACCTCCCTTGACCTCAAAAACATATTTCTCCAAATTTGAGCGAGTGTTTTTCAACAAGTGGGGTGGGTCATGCATGCAATAGATATTGGTTCCCCCGTGGACGAAGAAAGGATGGTCTTCTGTCACACCCAAGTTGGAGTACAGTCGAATATTGCTTGGGCCTTGGTCACAAACAACGGCCTTAGGCTGTAGTCCAATAGCCTTAACCTTCTGTAAACATTCATTGAGTAATGTTTGCAGTTTGTCAGCCATTGTGCAGTCCCTGTGAAAGAAAGTAACCTACAGGTTGCTTCCATTTCCCCATCAAGCCTCTAACCATGAAAACTAGGGCATGGTTGGCAGGCCTTGATGTCTTCCCTAGGGATCCAAAGTCCTCAAAACCTTCCACTGAATCTTCAGTAATATTGTCAGGGAGGCTTGCACGTAAACTTATTTCGTCAAAGGAGACTACACATAATGTATCCCTCTCTGACATCCCCGCAACCCTGTCTTTCAAAAGTTCAAAGATCTTAGGGGGAAACCCAGGCCTCACTTCAATATTGCTCAACCACCTACGTAGTGATGAGATTGATGGAAGTGTGAAAATGCACTTGCAGAACTGATATGCTCGGGGACTCTGGTAGTAGATGGACAAGGCAACCACCTTGTCTGAATAACTCCATCGTTTTCCTCTTGCACTTCTACGTCCAGCCGCATTACGCAACTGCGACGCAAAGAAAGACAGTGCTGGTTCTTGTAAAAATTCACCAGCCCCTCAGATCAAGTCACTAATTGTCTTAATTTCTGTAGTATTCTTTTTCATTGATAATTTAATCTGTTGTACTCTTTTTTTGAGGCGGAAACTACGCTGTCTTTCCTTTCTTCAGAGCTCTGCTGTCATTCACATTTGGTGTGGATTGAAGATCAGGTTTTTCAGGAGTTGTAGAGACATTGCTGGGTTCTTTACGATGAATTTTGTCTGCAGCTGAGCAGTAAGAATGTTCGGCCAGTATGTTGTGTGACACTGCCAAGACAAAAAAAATGAGAAAGGGAAAAAGAAATGTCAAGCATACTAATGAAAAAGATGAAGCATATACATGTGTATAAATCAGCATCTACTAATAATTATAATTAAAAATAGATGTGATGCACCAATTTCAATTTACCAGAAGAAAAGTTAAATCAATTTAAATGTTGTATGAATTATGCTTGAGGAAGCTTTAAATGGATGTTCTTACTTTAATTAAATACTAGTACGCATTCCATCAGCCCACACTGTGTAGTCTTACGTGTGATTATAGTTTTGTGAACATTTCACAAATGAAAATTAAAGTACCATACATGCTATTACATATTGACCATTGGCAATTATATCAGTTTGGATATAACTTTTTAATATTTAGCCAAAGTGAGAGAATATATTTTATTTTAAAAAGGAGAAAATTACTTGCCTCTTTGCTGTTTTAAAGGCGTTGGTGAGGATGGGAGGTTCTCATTCTTCCTCTTGAGTAACCTGCGTTGGGAAGGCAGACGTTTTGGCGGGTTAGGGATGTCAAAGAGCGTTGGAACTGCATTCCAATTTAGCCTGTTCTTGGTCTGCTTGTTGGAAAACTGGTCAAGTTCAAAGTGTAAAGAACAAAGACAACAGTTGGCTGACAAGTACTCCGGAGTTCGGTTCAGGAGATCTTGTCGACGAGTATTCTGGACCCACTGTTGACATCTGAAATTACAGAACATATCATTTAGGATTAACTACATGCCTGCAGAATGGATGATGTATCACTTAAGTGCAATTGTTTTCAGTTGTGTGGAAAGACCTGTATATTGAAGATGCATTTTGCCTCTAATATGTCAATTTACCTTAAATGTAGAAGAGAATATTAAAAACTTCTTACAAAGACCATTAAGTATTTTCTTTCTATCCTCTTTTGGACCTAAGGCATAGCAGGGCTGCCAACTCTCACACAGAGGGAAGGGAGGGAGAGAGGAAAGGGAGGGAGGGAAAGAACGGAGAGGGAGAGAGGGAGGGAGATCGGGAGAAGAGAGGGGAGAGAGAGATCGAGAGAAGGGGGAGAGAGAGAGATCGATTCTGACTCCGCGGTGTTTTCGATCCAGCGCCGCCCGCCCGCGGCGGGACGCCCTCAGACCGCAGACCGCAGATCCTCGATGTTGGTGGTCGGCGGTCACAGCACTCCGGAGCGGCGACCCGGCAAGGCATCGCCCGCTCCGTGTTGGTGTCCCAGCGCTGAGAGAGAGAAGGAGAAAGAGAGAGAAGGGGAAAGGGAGAGAAGGGGAGAGGGAGAAGGGGTGAGGGAGAAGGGGGAGAGGGAGAAGGGGGAGTGGGAGAAGGGGGAGAGGGAGAAGAGGGAGAAGGGGGAGAGGGAGAAGGGGAGGGAGAGTGGAACGATGGCACGTTATAAGGCGCAGCCGTCCCATTCCGGCCAAAGATTATAGAGCAGAGCTCTAGTATCTTTGATTCCAACCGCCGCCACCGCCGCCGAACCCCCCGCCCCACCATTGCACCCAAAGATTATAGAGCGAGTGGAGTTTTATAATCTTTGATTGCACCCTTCTTCATGGCGGGCTTGTGATCTTTGCTTGTGGTGTCTCGACAATTCGAGGGACATAACGGGTAACAGCCGCCGCGTTCCCGGACTGGAATCTGAGCTCGAAAAATCTGGTGGTCACTGGGCCTAATGTGTCCATAACACGGGCCATATTTTGGAGACCCCTGCCTTACAAGAACAAAACCAAAAACGTACAGAAGTGTTACAATTATTGACTTTATTATTGGTAAATAAAGATCTATTAAAAATAATTCTAATAACTTTCTAATGTACCGACAAACCTAGTTTCCCAATGATCGTTGATGGGAGAACAGAAAATAACATTTTCGGTTCAGAATAAAATCGACAGATGTCAAATATAATATATTTTCTCACCTTTCTTTTTTATCGGGGAACCTAAAGAATGACAGGTCGGGTCGTTTACATTGACGATTAGAGCAATTGATAGCAGAGCAGTGAGATGAAGATTTAGATGTAGATGCCATGACTGTAGTCGAGGCACGCCGGTAAAATGGCGTCGACAACCACCCATGGCATACTACCCTTTTTTCGCTGAGTGGCGCATCTTGCTCTGCTATATAATCTTTGGTGAAGAGCAGGTAAGGATAAAAGCGCTGCCATGCAGCGGGAGGCAGGAATGCAGCCAGTGATGCATGCATTCCCTTTAATGCAGCCAGTGATGCATGCATTCCCTTTAATGCAGTCAGTGAAGCATGCATTCCATTTAATGCAGCCAGTGATGCATGCATTCCCTTTAATGCAACCAGTGATGCATGCATGCCCTTTAATGCAGCAGGGGGAACATGCACAGGCGCTTGCAGGCCGATCCCCAGCATCGTGGAGCTGGCCGGGTCTGGCATCGCCCGACGCGGCTTTGGTGGCCGCGGGATATGTCTACAGTCTCCCGCCGGGGGCTTTGACTTTGACATCGGGAGGATAATGTGGAGTGCAGGGGAGAGATAAGACTTTGCCTTCCATCACAGTGAGGAGGAGATTCACTGTGATGGATGTTTGTGTAAATTGTGTTGTGTCTTTGTTCTTTTTACTTGTTTGTATGACTGCAGAAACAGAATTTCGTTTGAACTTATGTTCAAATGACAACAAATAAATATCTATCTCTCTCTCTCTCTCCCCCTCTCTCTCCCTCCCTTTCTCTCCCTCTCTCCCCTCTCTCTCTCTCTCTCTCTCTCTCTCTCTCCCTCCCTCTCTCTCCTTCTCTCTCTCTCCCCTCCCTCTCTCCCTCCCTTTCTCTCCCTCTCTCTCTCTCTGCCCCTCTCTCTCCCCCTCTCTCCCTCTTCCAGGACGTCTCCTTGAGTCTCCCGCACATGCGTACTTGCACAAGTCATCACAAGATTAATTACGTGCTAATTTTCACATTCTAACACTCCTCCCCCTTTAACTTGGAGGCAGGTAATACCATTTCTTGTACATACACCGCAGGTGGTTTGCTTTGAAAATGCAAAAGGTGGTTTGCTTTGAAAATGCAAAGGTGTTTTGCTTTAAAAATGCAAAAGGTGGTTGCTTTGAAAATGCAAAAACGTTTGCTTTGGAAATGCAAAAGGTTTGCTTTGGAAATGCAAATGTCGGTTTGCTTCGAAAAGGCAAATGGCAGTTTGCTTCGAAAATGCAAATGGTGGTTTGCTTTGAAAATGCAAATGGTGTTTTGCTTTGAAAATGCAAAATGTTTGCTTTGAAATTACAAAAGGTTTGCTTTGAAAATGCAAATGGTGGTTTGCTTTGAAAATGCAAAAAGGTTTGCTTTGAAATTACAAAAGGTTTGCTTTGAAAATGCAAATGGTGGTTTGCTTTTGAAAATACAAAAAGTAGTATGCTTTGAAAATGCAATATGTGGTTTGCTTTGAAATACAAAGGGTGGTTTGCTTAAAAATGCAAAAAGGTGGTTTGGTCTAAAAATGCAAAAGGTGGTTGCTTTGAAAATGCAAAATGTTTGCTTTGAAAATGCAAATGGTTTGCTCTGAAAATGGAAAGATTTGCTTGGAAAATGCAAAGATTTGATTTGAAAATGCAAAAGGTTTGCTTCGAAAATGCAAAAAGTATCCTGAAAATGCAAAAGGTGGTTCCGTTTGAAAATGAAAAAGGGGGTTCGGTGGTTCGGTTTGAAAATGCAAATGGTGGTTTGGTTTGAAAATGCAAATGGTGGTTTGGTTTGAAAATGCAAATGGTGGTTTGGTTTGAAAATGGAAATGGTGGTTTGGTTTGGAAATGCAAATGATGGTTTGGTTTGAAAATGCAAATGGTGGATTGGTTCGAAAATGTTAAAGGTTTGGTTTGAAAATGCAAAAGGATCGGGTTGAAAATGCAAAAGTTGGTTTGCTTTGAAAATGCGAAAAATGTTTTGCTTTGAAAATGCAAAAGGTGGTTTGCTTTGAAAATGCAAAAGGTTGGTTTGCTTTTCAAATGCAAAAGATGGTTTGCTTCGAAAATGCAAATGGCGGTTTGCTTCGAAAAGGCAAATGGCGGGTTGCTTCGAAAATGGAAATTTTGTTTGCTTTGAAAATGCAAACGGTGGTTTGCTTTAAAATGCTAAAGGTGGTTTGCTTTGAAAATACAAAAGGTTTGCTTTGAAAATGCAAAAGGATGGATTTGAAAATGCAAAGGGTTTGCTTTGAAAATGCAAATGGTGGTTTGCTTTGAAAACGCCACAGGTGCTTTGCTTTGAAAATGCAAATGTTGGTTTGCTGTGAAAATGCAAAAGGTGGTTTGCTTCATGCAAAAGGTGGTTTGCTTTGCAAAATGCAAAAGGTGGTATGCTTTGAAAAAAGCGAAATGTGGTTTGCTTTGAAAGTGCAAAAGGTGGTTTGGTTTGAAAATGCAAAAGGTGCTTTGCTTTGAAAATGCAAAAGGTGCTTTGAAAATGCAAAATGTTTGCTTTGAAAATGCAAATGGTTTGTTTTCAAAATGCAAATGTTTGCTTTAAAAATGCAAAAGGTTTACTTTGAAAATGCAAAATGTTTGCTTTGAAAATGTAAAAGGAGGTTTGGTTTGAAAATGCAAAAGGGGTTTGGTTTTGAAAATGCGAAAGGAGGTTCGGTTTGAAAATGCAAATGGAGGTTTGTTTTGAAAATGTAAATGGTGGTTTGGTTTGAAAATGCAAATGGTGCTTTTGCTTGAAAATGCAAATGGTGGTTGGGTTTGAAAATGCAAAAGATTTGGTATGAAAATGCAAAAGGATTGGATTGAAAATGCAAATGGTGGTTTGGTTTGAGTATGCAAAAGGTTTGCTTTGAAAATGCAAAAGTTTGCTTTGAAAGTGCAAATGAAGGTTTGGTTTTGAAAAAGCAAATGGTGGTTTGGTTTTTAAAATACAATGCTGGTTTGGTTTGAAAATGCAAATGGTGGTTTGGTTTAAAAATGCAAATGCTGGTTTTGTTTGAAAATGCAAATGGTGGTTTGGTTTGAAAATACAAAAAGTTTGGTTTGAAAATACAAAAAGGATTGGTTTGAAATTTCAAAAAGTGGTTTGCTTTGAAAATGCGAAAAATGTTTTGATTTGAAAATGCAAAAGGTGGTTTGCTTTGAAAATGAAAAAACGTTTGCTTTGGAAATGCAAAGGTTTGCTTCGGAAATGCAACAGTTTGCTTCGAAAATGCAAATGGTGGTTTGCTTTGAAAATGGAAAAGGTGGTTCGCTTTGAAAATGCTAAAGGTGGTTTGCTTTGAAAATGCAAATGGTGGTTTGCTTTGAAAATGGAAAATGTGGTTTGCTTTGAAAATGAAAAAGGTGGTTTGCTTTGAACATGCAAAAGGTGGTTTGCTTTGCAAATGCAAAAGTTGGTTTGCTTTGCAAATGCAAAAGTTGGTTTGCTTTGAAAATGCAAAAGGTGGTTTGCTTTGAAAATGCAAAAAGATTTGCTTTGAAAATGCAATAGGTTGTTTGTTTGAAAATGCAAAAGGTGGTTTGCTTTGAACATGCAAAAGGTGGTTTTGTTTGAAAGTGCAAAAGGTGGTTTGCTTTGAACATGCAAAAGGTGGTTTGCTTTGAATGTGCCAAAGGTGGTTTGCTTTGAAAATACAAAAAAATTTGCTTTGAAAATGCAATAGATGGTTTGCTTTGTAAATGCAAAAGGTGGTTTGCTTTGAACATGCAAAATGTGGTTTACTTTGAAAGTGCAAAAGGTGGTTTGCTTTGAAAATGCGAAAGGTGGTTTGCTTTGAAAATGCAAAGGCAAGTGCGGTTGTTTTGAAAATGCAAAGGCAAGTACGGTTGCTTTGAAAATGCGAAGGCAAGTGATTAAAAGTCAAACCTTGACCACTTCCCGTTTGCACTCTATATTGATTTTAGAAAAATCGTTACCTTTTACGGCTGGGATTTTTGGCCGTCTTACTCAGAGTCCCCCTCCAGCTGTCAGGGCCAGAGGATTTTTCACATCGATGAAAAATAAAAAACATGTTGAGATTCTCTCTCCTGTCAATCACACCATGAAGGCCATGCCCCATCCGTTGGGAGGGGGAGGGACTATAAACCCGGAAGTGTGGACGTTCCGCAGTCGCTAGTAGATTGCGAGGTAGAGGTCACGACTCTCAGTCTGAGCTGTGAATAAACTGAACACTGAACACTGAACACATGTCTACTGAACTGTGAGTGTGGTTTAATGTGCTTTTATGTGGTTTATTTGGAACTGTTAGGAAGGAATAAATGTTTTTACGTGCCTTTTGACTGCCGCTAATTGAAAAGTGTGCCTTTTGACTGTGCCGCTGATTGAAAAGTGTGCCTTTGACTGTGCCACTAATTGAAAAGTGTGCCTTTTGAACTGTGCCGCTAATTGAAAAGTGTGCCTTTTGACTGTGCCGCTAATTGAAAAGTGTGCCTTTTGACTGTGCCACTAATTGAAAAGTGGGCCTTTTGATCGTGCCGCTAAACTGTGCCTATATTTTAATATGTGTTTTGCTTTTTAAATGTAGCTTGAATTTTAAATGTGGCTTGCTGTGCAACCGTTTTTGGAAGGAAAAACCGTGAATAAACGTTTTATTAGATCACGACTGTGTTTAATGCAAAATAGCCGCTCATTCCGTGACTTCCGCTTAGTGGAGACATGGTGCTGATTGCGTCATTTCCGGTGAGTTCAGAGGTGGTGCTCAGTGCGGAAGGGCCAAAGTGGAGACGCCGCCCTGAACCATTTGAGTAATTCAAGATAGCTCACTGCCATACATATGGTGAATGTGTGTGTTTGTTGAAAGTTATTTAAAACACGTTTTTGCAGTAGCAGCAGCTCGAGAGCAGTGTTTTAGAATAAAAAAGGCTTTATACATTTGAATCATTTGGTTTAGACACATCTGTGTTCTTATTTTCAAATTACTTAAATAGATTATATGGTTAGTAACAGGATTCAGTATGCTTACCACGTTCTGAAGTTATTTGGCATTTTAGTATTGGTGCTGTGTGTGAGTGTGTGTCATTTGTGTGTTTATGTTTGTGTGTGTGTGAGTGTGTCTATTTGTTTGTGTGTATGTGTGCGTGTCTTTCTGTATGTGTGTATGTGTGTGTGTGTTTGTGTGTGTCTTTGTGTTTGTATGTATGTGTGTGTTTCTGTGTGTGTTTCTGTGTGTGTGTATGTGTGTTTGTCTGTGTGTGTGTCTGTGTGTGTGCGTCTGTGTGTGTGTGTGTGTGTGTCTGTGTGTGTGTGTCTCTGTTGGAGTGCTTGGAGTGCAGTGGGGTTGGAATTGCTGCCCGCATCCTGCTTGGAGTGCTGTGGGGTTGGACTTACGGCCTGCACTCTGCTTGGAGTGCTGTGAGGTGAATTTGCCGCCTGCACTCTGCTTGCTGTCTGGTTAGACTTGCTGCCTGCACTCTGCTTGGAGTGCTGTGAGGTTCGAATTGCAGCCACCACTCTGCTTGGTGTGCTGTGAGGTTGGATTTGCTGCCTGCTCTCTGCTTGGTGTGCTGTGGTGTTGGACTTGCTGCCTCACTCTGCTTGGAGCGAGGTTGGACTTGCTGCCTGCTCTCTGCTTGGACTGCTGTGTGGTTGGACTTGCTGCCTGCACTCTGCTTGGAGTGAGGTTGGATTTGCTGCCTGCACTCTGCTTGGTGTGCTGTGAGGTTGGACTTGCTGCCTGCACTCTGCTTGGAGTGAGGTTGGATTTGCTGCTGCACTCTGCTTGGAGTGTGGTTGGACTTGCTGCCTCCACTCTGCTTGGAGTGAGGTTGGATTTGCTGCATGCACTCTGCTTGGAGTGAGGTTGGACTTGCTGCCTGCACTCTGCTTGGAGTGCTGTGAGGTTGGACTTGCAGTGTTTTAGACTCGTTCACATTTTAAACTTTAATAAATCATTTTTCCACTTGCCATGCCTGCGTGTTCTTCATCACAATGGGTATTAGGCGCCCTTAAAATAAAATGTATTATTATTATTATGACCTAATAGGCAGGAATGCCTGCGCTGTCGGAGAGCCACTAAGAGTGTCTGGGGGAGGGGGGAGGTTGAGGGGAGATGGACTGAATGTGAGTGTGGGGGGGGGGGGAGGGGATGGCAAGGAGCAGAGTTGTGGAGTGAAGGGAGGAGGGGTAACTGAGTGAACTGCCACCATACCAGCTGTAATTGGACTGAAGTGCCAGCCCACCAGCCGTGACTTCACTGAACTGTAAGTCCAAGAATCCATTCAGTCCACATTGTCCATACTATCCCTCTGCAAACCAGTCCCTTCAGCCCACAACACCCATACTAGCGCTCCAGAGATCCACGCAAGGATATACGTTCCTCCTTCATTGCTGTGATCGGTAAAAAGAGATGAAAAAGTCTAAAATTGATTGTCCACCATCTCCTCCTTCTCTCTCACAGACTCTGTCACCTGTTTTCAGTAGAATTTCTGGCAGTTTCTGAGCTGCCAGCCCACCAGGCCTGAGTTTCTGAGCTGCCATCCCACCAGCCTGAGTTCTGAGCTGCCATCCCACCAGGCCTGAGTTTATGAGCTACCAGTCCACCAGGCCTGAGTTTCTGAGCTGCCATCCCACCAGGCCTGAGTTTCTGAGCTGCCAGTCAAGAATAGTTTCGGCCCACAAAACCGATGTTACAACTCCAGAAGCCCCCCCCCCCCCCACTGGCCAGCAATATTGGAATTGGTGGAGAGGTGGAAAATTGCTTTGGGGACCAGCCCTCCGGTGTGATGCTGTACACTTAGTCTAGTGTACTTATACAAGAAGAAGTTTGGATGAATAATCTTACTGTTTTTACTACTACAATAAAGAAACTATTAATCAAGAGATTGTGTTTGGAAGATTTCCCTTTCGACGGCATTTAATGTCTCGGGGAGAGCTCTCGAATGTGTTTCGATTATCTCCTGAACCCTTGTCTTCAATCAGAGTGACTAAAGGAAAGAATCCTTGAAACGATATGAAAATCTGTCATTATAAGTATTACCCCAGATTATTAACCACAGTGTGTCACGCTATCAGTAATACTCCACAGTGTGTCCCTCCATCAGTACCACCACAGTGTGCCCCTCCATCAGTACCACCACAGTGTGTCCCTCCATCAGTACCACCACAGTGTGTCACTGCGTCAGTTCTGCCCCATTTTTATCCCTCCATCAGTACTATCCCACTGTATGTCACTCCATCAGTGGGCGGAGAGAGGGCAGCCCAGAGAAGGGGAATAGAGAGCGTAGGAGAGAGAGTAACAGTTCAGAGAGAGTGACATCAGTAAGGATGGAGGGAGAGAGAAAGAGAGGAGGGAGAGGTGCTGCATCATTCGCCGTTTTATTAGGTTTAGGACAATCTGAGGCGGCAATGTTTCTGTTCTCTGAGTGTCGTGAGTCTTTGGGTCGTTCCTCCACAGAGGTGATGAAGGAAGGCAAAGAATGTTATTGTCGCATGGTATAGTCAGATCTATTCCAGGCAAGCAGGGAGTGAATGGTTCCCGGGGTCAGTCAGCGGGAGTGTGGGGTTGAGGTTACAGTCAGTGATGCTGCGATCATATTGAGCGGTGAAGCAGAGTGGAGGGATGGGGTTCATTTTAGTCCGAGGTGATGTGTTGAACTAATTCCTCAACCTGTGGACAAAGGTTGCCCAGTCCAGTCCACCTTCAATCTGGGCACCAGAAGCCCCGAGAGGGTCCCTGGAATTGTCATTGCCTTGCTGAGTGAAACGGATTGAAGGAAATCAGACAAACAACATGAGGTGCAGAGTTGGATCTGATGGAGTTTGAAATAATATCCCCTTTGCTGGAACAATGCCGCCGCTCCCAATTTCTATCCCTCAGTATCTATCGCCACAATTCCCAGTCTTTTGGAGTTTCTCAATAAATTCCCTGATTAAATCACAACCTGTCTCAGCAGGGATTTCACTGGGCTGATGTCATCTGTTGTGAATCATTTCTAAATCTCTATTTTTAAACTCTGTTGAAACTTCACTGTCCCGGTGGAGACGGAAAATGGTATAAAATCTCCAGGAATATTCTGTCCCAGCATTTCATTCCGAGACATTACCGGTAGCTCACGGGTCACGTCGCTGGGCAGAGAAAATGGGGCACAAGTGAAAAACTGAATAAATATGACAGTGTGGAGAAAATCCTGTACGTGATCATTGCTGCCGTTGGAATCCTTGGTAAGTGAGCAGAACAATTCAAGTTTATAACTCAATCCGTGTGTTAACTGGTTGTTGACCTGATTCTCGTCATGTTACAAGTTCCC
>JAXLNO010003265.1:0-72216 GCA_038087875.1 Malacoraja senta
CGCGCTACGCGATGACGTTGAAACAGCTCGCGGCATACAGGCGGTGCTCGTGGCATACGGCGGTGCTCGCGGCATACAGCGGTGCTCGCGGCGAAGAGGTGGCGGCTGAGCGGCAGGCCAAGATTTTGGACAGTGTCAGTTTTTCTGAGCACCGCGCGGTGTTGGGACCACTACATACGGTTCCGGCGATCTGCGGGGACCGACTGCCCGGCTACACCGCCAGTAACCGCCTGCCCGTGGGACAGGGCCATTACACTGCTTCTTCTGTGCAATGTGTTAATATGTTGTAACATTTATTGTTATATTGTTTAGTGGTCTACTAAACATAGGACATAGAACACCAACCAGTACAGCCCACCATGTTTGTGCCAAGCATGATGCCGTTAAACTGATTTCATCTGCCTGTACATGATCCATATTCTGCAATTACCTGAACTTCGATGTGCCTATCAAAAAGCCTCTTCAATGCCACTATCTTATCTGCCACCACCACTACTCCTGGCAGCATTCCACACCCTCACCATTGTGTAAAAAACTTGCCCCACACATCTCAATCAAACATTCCCCTCACCTAACAGCTATGCCCTCTAGTGTAGGATATCTCCTCCCTTGGAAAAGGGTTTTGACTGTCTACCCTATCTATGCCTCTGATAATAGTAAACCGACACTTTCTTATGCTGTTTTTTATGGCTGATAAAGAATGCTGATTCTGCACCTCTTAAGGTTCTGGTGGCTTCAATGTAACATCGTAAATGTGATATTACACATAGACGTGGATCCGTAGGATATGCTGAAAACCCCAACTTACATCCTGTGACTCCAGGTCTACTCTGTTTAAGCAAATCATAGAAATATAACTTAATGGCATCTGTTGCTATTTTCATCATGTCTATTCGTAGTTTCTGCAATGTTTGCACTCTTTGTGCTGAAACCAGTGCCTTGAGCATGACTACCTTCATGGTAATTTTGGCCAAGGAAAAAACTGCAATAGGAGTCCATTGACCAAGGCGCATTAGCACATCTCGTACATTCCAGATTTCTGTATACCTCGGTCTAGGAGGCTTAGAATTGAAAATTCCCTTCATAAATCTACAGACCAAAGGGTGTGACCCTTCAGGATTTTGTTCTGATTCCCTCCATAGATATGCAGAGAGGGCACTCCTTGCAGTATTGATCGCACTATAGCTTAACTGCCAATCAAAATAAAGAGTTGACAGAAACTCTAACACGTCTGAGATGTCAGCAGTGTGATATGTAATATTCTGCCTTAAGCAAAACACCTCCCATTTCCTTATGTAAGAAATGTACTGCTTCTGGGTACTATCCCTCCAGGCTGCCGCAATGACATCCACAGTACGATCTGATAGTCCTCTTCCGAGATATGGCCTCCTTAGAATCTGCAAATCAACAAACCAATACGATCATGTAAAGGATGTGAATCACCAGTTACAGGGTGCACAAGCAGGTTTTCCTGTTTTGGAATAATAATAAGGGGCTTTGTGATCATTTTTAACACCAGAGGGTACCACGGTTATGTAGGCCAGTCTGATACCACCAATACTCCTGAAGCAGAGTCCTGTTTGATCTTCTGTATACACTGACCAATGAGGCAAAATGGAGGAAAAATACATACAAAAACATTCTACCCCAATGCAGCGAGAAACATCCACCGCTACTGCCCCAGGATCAGGTTCCCATGACACATATTTAGGTAATTGGTGGTTAAGTTTGGATGCAAACAAGTCAATCTCTGGCTTCCCGAACTGTGCAATAATTTTATTAAATTTGTCACGATCCAACATCCATTCTGTATTGTCATTGAATTTACGTGACCTTGTTGAATCTACATGGTAGGTAGATTGCCGAAAGCCAAATGTTTCTGATAAAACACCAGGTCCAGATCACGTTTGCCAATCTATCACAAGATTCTGACTTGATACCACCCAAATGATTAACATACATTACTGTTCCGTAGTGTTGTCAATCTGTACCTGAACATGCAAATTTAGCATATTAGAGCAATAAGCTTTAGGCCCATAAAATGTTCCTAAAAGCTTTAAGTAAATGATCCCTTGATCTTGGATCAAAGGTACTTTCTCCACATTCCATCTACCTCCACAGCTGGAAATAGTATTAGTAGCGCCCCAACCTAGAGCACTAAATCAGTCTGTAGAATAATGGAAGGTGTTTCAACCAGAATCTCTCTGGAAGCATTTGAGACACTCATGATCCACCATAGTATTTCAGTAATAGCTGCAACTGGCAATTGCATGGGCCTGTAAAAATGCCCTGCATGTATCCTCAATCCCTGTACCTATGCTCGCTGTAAATGCTGATAATGCAGCGATCCAAACTGTACAGCCGGAAATGAAGCAATTAGTTTGCCAAGCAAGCTTGCTACCTGCCTAATTGAGGGTTGGTGCTGTGTAATGAGCTTAATACAACCTTCAATTAACTGCAGCCTTTTATCCTTGGGCAGAGTCACTACCATGTGTTCTGAATTAATAGTGAAACCCAAGTAATCAATTACTGTGCTTGGTAATAGTTTGGACTTATCTGGATGGATAATAAATCCCAGCCTCTCGAAAGTGAGCTTGATTCTTGACACTGATGCTTCTGTTGTAGCCCGAGTGTCTCCCACAATCAGAATATATCCAAATAGGCCATTACCAAATGGCCCTAAGCTCTTAGTAGTGCTAAGATTGGTTTTAACAATTTGGAAAATAGTCTCAGAGCTGAGGTTAAACCATTAGGCAATGCTTTAAATTGCCATAAGTGACTCATCCAGCTAAATTTTAAATATCTTTGATCATTACCATGCACAGCCACACAGTAATATGCATCTTGAATATCTATACTAGCCATATAGCATTTTCTTGAAATTAGCTGTATAGCATTGGCAAATGCTCCATTTTAAAATGTTTTTATACTGTACAAAAGGGTTAAGACTTGTCAGATCTAGAATAATTCTACACCCACCATCCTTTTTTGCTCTAAGAAAATACTTGACACAAATTGGTGGTGTTGGTGAACTGACTTGTCAATTACCCCTTTTTACACAATATTTCAAGTTCAGCTTGAATCTGCATATTCTCTTCTTTTGAGAAAATACGTGTCCGGTTTGAAATATGTTGAGTAGGAGGATCCAAATATGGGTAGAATTCAATTCTAAACCCCACAATACTGTACAGTATAAATGCATCAGATTGCCATTCTTTTAGGAAGAATTGTAATCTTCCTCCAACTTGTAAGTGTGAAGTGTGAAGTGTGAAGCATTAATATGTCTCTTACAGGACCAGACCCACCTACCTCGGGGTTTGCCGATGGCAATTGTTGTTCCCTGCTCTTAGTGGGAATCTCCCCGTGCCCCAGGAGCCAGTGCGCCAATAACGCATATATGGGAAGGACCGATTTGATCCTTCACAGGCCCCGTTCACCACACGTCGGTAGGGAAACTGCCTTCGAATGAATCTGCCAAGCACCAGTGGTTTCATCATCCCCACGGTTTTAACTTCTTCATTCAGGTTTTTTACCCTTCATGGATTCTCTCCAAAAAGCAGATTAGGCAATTGAATATTAGATGGTTTACAGAGCCTCTGCAAACTTAGGGTGTATGTTAGGTCTTATAACACTTTTACAAATACAGTTTATTTCAAAGTGCGCACTACACATGAGTGCTAAGGCAACCTTGTTGTGATGCAGACACGTGCTCTCCACCCAAGCCTCTGGCCAAAGCCGTAATGCCTGACCCCAGCAATTTCAACACCCGTTGTAATTTCATTTCTTGTGCGCGTACTGCAATGCCCAAATAGCCCCATGTTACATTATTCACCGCTGGGACTGCTAGCAGTGCGCAATTCTGCGGGTTTCATATTTTTTGACAGTCTCATCCATGGTCAGTACCTGGAGCTGATGGGAGAGCAAGTAATTTATTGTCATTGCTAATTTATCTCCCAATGGTTCCCCTGATAGTCTGGGAATGACAAATTTTATTTTGTGCCAGACCTGGTATTTTAGGCTCTGTTATTGGGCTCTGGTCCTCATATGATTCGTCATCTGAATCTTGCTGCCCGTAAAATAATCCTCCTCATGGAGGGGGCAAACTGGCATCCTGCTTCAGGTGTTTCTAGCGCTGGCTCTCCCCTAGGCCTACGCATAGTAAACCCTTTTTCAGGTGCTTGCCGCGCGGGCTCTCCTGTAGGCCCATGCATAGGCAGCCCTCTTTCAGGTGCTGCTGGCGCTGGCTCTCCTGTAGGCCAACGCCTAAACTGTCTTCCTTCAGACATTGTTGGCGCTGGCTCTCCTGTAGGCCAACGCATAAAATGCCCTTGTTCAGGCATTGCTGACGCTGGCTCTCCTGTGGGCCAACGCTGAGCCGGACCTTTCCCAGGCACTCCCTGCGCTGGCTCTCCCGCAGGCCAACGCGGACCCGAGTAGACAAAATGTCTGCCTGAGGCGGGGGAACCTCCGGTCTGACTCCTCAGAGTCTGCTGGCCGCACGGACGTTTGCCTGGCCTTGCGCCCTAATGGCGCTGCAACGGTACTTCTTTTAACCGTTTCCATAGTTGATGGCCTCGCTGCCACCGACTCCTCAAGCGGGCACCCGCTACTCGCAGACCCGCGGTCTTCTCGAGTTTACCTGCGGTATGCCCCCCCTACGCCCTTTCTCCATTCTAACTTGTGTTGTCTCACAACTACAAGTTCTCTGAAGAAAGCGACCTGAAAGCTAAATTGAACCACTTACCTTCAGGCTTTTTACTTACCGCTTGGAGGAGCTCTGCTCCTGTCTGACGATATGACGCGTGTGCGGCTGGACGGGGTCTTCTTCACATAGTCACTCACGTGACTCTGAAGTAAAATTGTATATACTTCTACCAAGTCTGCGGTAAAGAGAGCTTTCATTATACAAACTATCTGCAAGAGCAATACAGCAGATCTGGCTGCATCTGTGATGGCAAAGGAACAGACCACACATTGGCTCCAAACATGGAAATCATGCCTAATACCAACGTGACTTCACATTAAATCCATTAAACGTGAGGCAAACCGTCAGTCATTTAAAGCAGTAGAAGGGATGACAAACAATGACCAAAAACTGCCACCACATTTGAATAGCAGAGGCATCATCAAAGGCCAGGGGTGAAGTGGAAGTGTCTCAACCCCCACTCCCCAAAACCTACATTCATATGATTCAGGAAGTAGATTAAAATTACAGCTGCAGTTAAGAGTCCAATATGAAAAGATGAGGAAAGCAGTTGTGTACACATTCGAGCCGTAGTAATGAGTCATCGGTGTTCCAAATCTTAACCACCAGCACGGAGTTCTGCCTCCATCTCCTGCCCATGGGTGTTGGGGTGGACGGAGATCGCACGCACGCACGCACGCACGCACCCACCCACCCACCCACCCACCCACCAGGGCTTGCTGGGAGATTTGGTCAGATGCAAAGGGACAGGGAACCTGCAAGCCTTGTCAATCTGATACCAAATGCATAGAATGGATTGGGTGGTTGCAAATGAGATATACATTTTGTAAATAGGTTGTATATAATGTTGCAGAATCTGACTCTGCTGGATGTTTATTGGATGGGGTGTTAAGCTATGCCTGAAAACTCTGTAAATCAGGGTAAATGTTGCTAAGTTGACTTCATCTCGAAGTCCGTTGTGAATACAATGTATTGCGCTGTTGTATCATTGGGTCCGGGAAAGGTCTGTAATAGAAACATAGAAACATAGAAAATAGGTGCAGGAGTAGGCCATTCGGCCCTTCGAGCCTGCACCGCCATTCAATATGATCATGGCTGATCATCCAACTCAGTATCCCGTACCTGCCTTCTCTCCATACCCCCTGATCCCTTTAGCCACAAGGGCCACATCTAACTCCCTCTTAAATATAGCCAATGAACTGGCCTCAACTACCCTCTGTGGCAGAGAGTTCCAGAGATTCACCAATCTCTGTGTGAAAAAGTTTTTCCTCATCTCGGTCTTAAAGGATTTCCCCCTTATCCTTAAGCTGTGACCCCTTGTCCTGGACATCCCCAACATCGGGAACAATCTTCCTGCAACTAGCCTGTCCAACCCCATAAGAATTGTGTACGTTTCTATAAGATCCCCTCTCAATCTCCTAAATTCTAGCGAGTATAAGCCAAGTCTATCCAGTCTTTCTTCATATGAAAGTCCTGACATCCCAGGAATCAGTCTGGTGAACCTTCTCTGCACTCCCTCTATGGCTATAATGTCCTTCCTCAGATTTGGAGACCAAAACTGTACGCAATACTCCAGGTGTGGTCTCACCAAGACCCTGTACAACTGCAGTAGAACCTCCCTGCTCCTATACTCAAATCCTCTTGCTATGAAGGCCAACATACCATTCGCTTTCTTCACTGCCTGCTGCACCTGCATGCCTACTTTCAATGACTGGTGTACCATGACACCCAGGTCTCGCTGCATCTCCCCATTTCCTAATCGGCCACCATTTAGATAATAGTCTGCCTTCCCGTTTTTGCCACCAAAGTGGATAACCTCACATTTATCCACATTATACTGCATCTGCCAAACATTTGCCCACTCACCCAGCCTATCCAAGTCACCTTGCAGTCTCCTAGCATCCTCCTCACAGCTAACACTGCCCCCCACCTTAGTGTCATCCGCAAACTTGGAGATGTTGCTTTCAATTCCCTCGTCCAGATCATTAAAATGTATGTAGCAATGTTACAAAATTTTGAGATTTTAAAAATCAAGTCTGCAATTTATCCCATCAGATAAAGCAAAAAAGAAGTTTAATTTGACACCTAATTCACTTTCATATCTTCGGTATTAAAAAAGTTATGGCAATTTTCAGACTCGGAAATTAGCATCTTGTTCCATATTGCTTTTCCATTGACTTAACACAAAAGCTGTGATCGAGGACAGTCAAAAGCCCATAACTTTCTTAAAAATCAAGAGAACTGAATGAAATTTTCAGTTATTATAGATTGAAGCATTCTGAAACAAATATAAAACATCTTACTTGGGTGACCTGAAATTAAAGCATATAATTAGTTAATTACCTAATTGTAGTTAATTACAAAATTGACCGTTGTGACGGAAATAGTAATAAACACCTAGACTGCCTCAAAAATTCAAAAAATGTGATATTCTCAAGATCAGAACTTTAATATTATTGTATTATATGCTGTAAATCCGTAACAGATAGGTAAATAAATTACAATTCCTAGCTAAAGACCACGTCTTTATGGAGAAGATCAGTTGCTAGCTGGTACATTGGCATATCATAATCAGTAGCATCATCATACTCCTCAGATTGTAACCAATAAGCAACTCTGTACACCTTGTTTTTCCTCAACTTTTCAATTTTGGCATTGTAAACTACAAGTTTTTGCTCTTCAAACCACACATGACATGCCTTTCTTCCCACTACTTTCCCATTAAGAATGTCCTGTAGATTCAATTTCTTAAGAAAAGGATATATTTTTTTAAATAGCCTAAGTATCCAAATAACAAACTAATCCCATTCACACAATAATTCACAATATAACATGATTTTAAAATCTCACTGTCATGAATTTATATGCCAGATGGAAGGAATTTAATGTTTAATTACCATAAATTAATCTAGAAACATCCACGCAATATAATTAAAAATTATTATTTTTTTGCACAGTACATGGGACTCAAACTGATATTTAGTATAAAAATATTGACTATGGGTAGACAATAACACAAAATATAGACGATTTAGATGCTCTTATGACATGATTGTCCAAAAATAATATCATTAAAATCATCTTGCGAGTGGGTTTTTCAAGAACGCGATCGATTGGAACATTGCATTTGTGGTGAATTTGAACACCATATCGGAAAAATTAGATTAAAGCCATCCCGAGAAACAAGTTTACATGTAAAATACACGACTTACACTATGTTTTCTCCCCTTCATGCAATCCGTCACGTTTTGTGCATTCAGGGCGTTAGAAGTCGCTTTTTATTTTAATGTAATTATTAAATTGTCTCGCGATTAAATAAATAAAAAAATCGGGAACGAAAGTCAGATCGATTGTTCTTCAGCAGCTTAGCAGCCCGAGGAAAGCTGCCTCCGATATAAAGGAGAAACCGCATTTTAATCCCGCCCTCCACCCCCCCCTCAAAGGCGCCAAAGTCGAGCACGCGACCAGTGGCAGAACTGCAACGCCGCTGAAGGTAAGTTTTGTAACATCGTTAATGTATGGGGTTAATTGATATCTGTAATTGGGTAAGTGTAAGACAACCCCCTGTGTGGTTCAGCCCATAGGTTTAAGGGGCCTATAAAAGGGTCGTGATCACGAAGCTCAAGGTCGATCCTCAGGAGAATTTCTGGAGTGTCTCTGTCTATGCGAGGCCTAGAGGGCTTGAATAGACAGATACAGGGATCAAACCCATGGTGGGGATAGGTACAGTGTTTGATATGTGACGCACTTTTGGTAAAATACATTTTATTCATTTCAAGTGCTTGATTCAGTGTTTTTACTGAAACTAGACTGGGGGGAAGCTCAGAAACAAGCAATTATCAGCTGGAACTCTCCTTCATGCTTGAGGGAAGTTCCCGAATACTCGTGGCCTCAGCTAGGTCGCGGAAAAATTTTCAGCATGTTGAAAACTTTTCCACGAGTAAAATTTGGTCGGAATGGCTCTTTTTAACTCGTAGTGCAGTGGAGTGGGGTCGCTGTTTGGTTACAGGCAGTCGAGGGCAGCCGTGGGCAATCTCCTTCACTGACCGGGCATTTTGATTGGCGCATTAGAGTTTTCAGGACCAAGGAAGATCTACCGGTAGGTAATATGCCCACTAAACTTTATGATACTTCTTAAAAGTGTCTCCACCCCTTCCCCTCTACCTTCTCTCCCCTTCTCCCCCTTCTCTCCTCCTCTCTGCTCTTCTCTCTCCTTCTCTCCCCCTCTCTGCCCTTCTCTCCCCCCCCCTCCACTCCGCTCTCTCTAAAGGACTTACCGTTACTGTGCAGCCGTTTTCCTTCCTCTTCATCACTGGTGTGAATTTCAGACAGCGCTCCCCCGCTTTCCCTGGCCCCCGCCATTGCGATGTGTGTGTGTGTGTGTGCGGTCTGTCGATCCAGCTCGCAGTTTCAACGCGGACGGGTCGATCCAGCTCGAGGTTTTCCAGGCGAGTGCCCTTGAGCTGGAAGGTCGAAGCCACTCTTTTTAACTCAGGGATGAAGTCGCCCAAGTGGGACAGCCCCTTAAACCCCCCCACACACACACACACAAAACAAACCAAGAACCACTAAAACATACTTTTAACATACTTAAAATAACAAAACAGAAAGAAAAGACTAGGCAGCCGTCGTCGGCCCCCTTGGATGTTTATTCTTTAATATTAATTTATTTAAGCCTTTTGGAACAGTTTATGAAAGCCTGGTCATCTAAGAGAACTGACCAAAGGATTTGGACAACATGCCCAGTGTGGAGGCCACGGAGTTAGATTAAAGAGCGCTCTCTCTTAAGGCAGAGATAGACAACTTCTTCATTAGAACAGGTATCAAGGGTTATGGGGAGAAGGCAGGAAAATGGGATTAGGAGGCAGAGATCAGCGTTGATTGAAACGGACCCCCTCCCATGATCATATTGAATGACGGTGCTGGCTTGAAGGGCCGAATGGCCTACTGCACCTATTTGATATGTTTCTTTGACCCAAAACATCACCCATTCCTTCTCTCCAGAGATGCTGCCTGTCCTGCCGAGTTACTCCAGCTTTATGTGCCTATCTTCTGGAGGTCATGGAGGCAGAATGTTGAAGGAGATAATCCATGGTCCTTCACGGCAATGTTTCAACACACGGAGACTCGTTAATCCCCATCCCGATCCCGATCTGGAGCAGATCAGTGTGGGCTGGTTTTCCACATAGGCTGGGCAGAACAGGCTTGAGCAACGGCTAACTGTACAACGGCTCGGAGGATGAACCGGGGCGGGGAGAGTTGGGGTTGAGGGAGGGGGGTGAGGCCACACATTGGTCAGAGGTTGGTGGAGTGGCTGCAAGATGCGCTCTCTCCAACGTGACAAGCAGATCCCAGTACATCCACTTACAGGCATCAATGACCAGCCCGTTCCCCAACCACAGGCTTGTGAATGGGGGAATCGCAGTCACAGTCACGCACACACCAACACACACACGCACACGCACACTCACACCGACACACACACACTGACACACACACTCACGCCGACAGACACACGCACACACTGACACACACACACACACACACACCAACACACACACATGCACACTAACACACACATGCACACACACTCACACCGACACACACACACACACACACATCAATACACACACACACACACACACTGACACACACACCAATACACACACGCACACTCACACCGACGCAGACACATGCACACACTGACACACACCACACACACACGCACACACTAACACACACACACACACCAACACACACACCAACACACGCACACACACACTCACATGCACACACCGATACAGACACACTGACACACACACACACCAACACACAAACACTCACACTGACAGACACACGCACACACTGACACACACACCAACACGCACACACTCACACGCACGCACTGACACACACTCACACACTGACACACACACACACCAACACACACAAACTGACACACACACACTGACACACACGCACACCGACACACACATGCTCACACATACACATTCACACTCACTCGCACTCACACACTAACACACTGACACACACACACACATACAGACACACACATGGGTATTTACTATTTGTTTTATCGTAACAATAATAATAAAGTTCTGATCTTGAGAATATCACAATTTTGAATTTCCAAGGCAGTCTGGGTGTTTATTAAGGGCCTGTCCCACTTTCTCGAATTACTCACGAATTCTCCCGAGTTTTCCCCTTGATTCAAACTCGGAGAATGTCCCTAACGAGTCTGTAGAGAGTCCGTAGGAGTCCGTAGATATATCGTAGCGGCTCGTTATGCCAGCCGTAGGTACTCGGGGCATCAGGTAAGTCGGGACATTTTTTCCAGCACGACAAAAAAGTCCACGAGTAAAAAGATAGTCGGGAGGAGGAGTTCGTAGATTTTGTTAAATCTTGATTTTTTTTTTAAAGTTCCTTACAACTCGGCAGAGGACTCGGGAAAGTGGGACAGGCCCTTCACTATTTCCGTCACAATGGTTAATTTTGTAATTAGCTACTTAATTAGGTAATTAACTAACTATTTTCTTTAATGTCAGGCCCCCCAAGTAGGATCTATCATATTTGTTTCAGAATGCTTCAATCTATAATGTGAAAATTTCATTCAGTTCTCTTAATTTTTAACATATCTGACATGATTTTTAACATGCTTTGCTAGCAGTCGCAAATTTTTTAGCTCCGCTGAAAAAAATCGCGATTTTTCGCGTTAAAATCGGGTCTGGAGGTCGGGACCGTTTTAAAAAACTTACCGGAGTCTCATGTCGCGGCGCTGATGACGTCATCAGTAAGCGCCGTGAATTTAACGGAGGGAAAGTCATTTTAAATGAAAGTACATCTCCAGGTCAGAGCCCACAGAGGAAAGTTACAAAACAATCGCTGAAGACTCTGGAACATCAAGAAACTGCAAAACAGACCTCTGGAGGGGTTTCTGGAATGGACACACGATCTAAGACTGAGATGACCACAAAAGAGAAAACCGAATTGGAGGAGTTAAAAAACTCGGTAAGAGATTTGAAAAATGACTTGAAAGTTGGAAACATAAATTTGATGGCCGGTAATGAAAAAATACTTGCGGGCATTGGTGCTCTGAAAAAAAGAGTGGATGATGTGCAAGAAGAATTAACGGGGAAAATTAATAAGATGGCAGAAGAGACCACAAAGATGTTTGAGGCTGTGCATGAAACTGTTTCTGCAAATGTAACTGCAGTGAAAGATATGGAAGCTGTTGTGGAAGAGATGACCGGAGAGATGCAGACGATGAAGTTAGAAATAGACAGCCTCAAGAGCCATCTTACAAAAGTGTCTGATAAATGTGTTGACCTAGAAGCTCGCTCAAGACGACAAAATATACGTATACGTGGAGTAAAAGAGGGAGCTGAGGGGGACAATGCTTGTGAGTTCACTGCCAATCTAATTAAACACGTACTCAAACTACCTGAGGCACCTGTAATTGAAGTAGCACATTGACTACCCAGATTTAAACCAAGATCTCAAGGAGCACATGCCCACCCACGACAGATCATAGTTAAACTTCGGGATATTCCAACAATGGAAGCGCTGATGAAAAAAATCAAATACGGAGAGGAGATGATGTACAGAAATGATTCTATTAAACTCCTACGGGATTACCCTTACGAGATTGTGCAAAAGAGAAGAAAGTTCTCACAGACCAGAGAAGTTCTTTACGGTGTCAAGGGTGTCATGTGTGGAGTGTATTATCCGGCCAGGATGCGTATTACTTTCATGGGAAAGTCAAAAACATTCATTAACCCGGCAGAATCTCTTAAATACGCTCAAGAAATCGTGGCCAAGGCAGCAACAAGTGAAGATTGATCACCAAGACGTCACGAACAAATTAATTTGTTTATTCCCCCATCAAGAATATCACAAGAAAAGTGAATAACTGAACATCAATCTTTTAAATTTATCACACGCAACAGATTTTCCAGGAGACGTGTCTAGACATTATTATCTCCCCTTGAACATTGTGGCATCTAACTCAAGGACACTCTGTGCTCAAACGAGGAAAGACTGATAACATGGGACTGACGATCTGATGTGCTGAGAGCGAAAAACATCACATGGCTTATATAGTTTTATAAAATATTGAGAATCAATAATAATGAATAATTAACAATACTAATATAGAAATAGCAATTGAAACTGATAGAAATATGTTGCCTGCTTTATAACACAGACAACAGTAATTACATATGTTCCGCAGCTCGAGTGGGGAGGGGAGGAGATTAGGCACCTGGCATAATTCCAGGAGCCTGACTCCGGTTAACCCTTTCAGCAAACAGCTCACTTTTAACAATACTAAAACCAATTCAAAATAGTTAAGAGATAAAGAGTGAGGAATATATGTAACTGAATACATTTGAAGTCGGAATGAAACATATATATGGCTTATATAGTTTTACAAAATATGGAGAATCAATAATAATTAATAATTAACAATACTAATATAGAAATAGCAATTGAAACTGATAAAAATGTGTTGCCTGCCTTATAACGCAGACACATATGTTCCGCAGCTCGAGTGGGAAGGGGAGGAGACTAGGCACCTGGCACAACTCCAGGAGCCTGACTCCGGTTAACCCTTTCAGCGAACAGCTCACTTTTAACAATACTAAAACCAATTCAAAATAGTTAAGAGATAAAGAGTGAGGAATTTATGTAACTGAATACAATTGAAGTCGGAATGAAACATATATATATACTGCAACTAGGGTGAAATAGAACTGATTTGGAAATGGTACAGACCCCCTAGGTTTTGGGTAATAAAGGCAGCGGGGCTAACGTCATAACATCTACGCCGGAAGCGATATAGATGTCGTACCCCACAGACGAGTGGGACACTCACTACGGTGTTGAAATCTTAGACACTGTACACTTATTTGATATACTTTTTATTTTTATTTTTATCACAATATGTCACATCTATGTGTTTTCTTTCCAAGGACAATCGCGGAGGAGAACTACCAAGGAAGTCTATAATAGAAATGCCCCCAAAATAACCAGAGTCCTGAGGTATGAATGCACCATAATAAATAAGATCATTAAAATTGGTAAAAATGTATGATGATAATCAAAAGAAAATGGGAGGAATCACACTATGTAGCTGGAATATAAGGGGTATTAATGAACCTATTAAAAGGAGCAAGGTACTAGCTCAGTTGAAATCATACAACACGGACATTTCGCTTCTACAGGAAACGCATCTTAAACATCAAGATCAGACGAGACTGAGGGCGAACTGGATAGGACAAACATTTCACTGTTCATTCACCTCCAAATCTAGAGGTACTGCAATCATCATTCGTAAAGGAATTCCATTTAAATCAAAGAATACTATTTTAGATAAGGAAGGGAGATACCTTATAGTAGCAGGAGAGATCAATAATACGCCAATTACGCTGGTAAATATATACGCGCCCAATTTCGATAACCCTCAATTTTTAAATAAAATTCTGAATATAATTGCAGAATTTAATTTTCAAAATGTTATAATTGGAGGAGACTTTAACTGTGTTTTAGACCCTTATCTAGATAAATCGATGCAAAAACAAAAAGGTAATATGAAATCTAAAACCAGTGAACTTTTACATACATATATGGAAAACACAAATATAGCAGATGTGTGGTGGATTGCAAACCCGACGGGAAGGGATTATTCGTTCTATTCAACGGTGCATAAAACATACTCACGGATAGACTACTTTCTTGTGGATACAAAATTAATTCCGCACACTATGAACGCTAAATACCACACTAATGCGATCTCAGACCACTCTCCGTTAACTTTTGTTTTAAAACTAGAAGGAATGTCTATGAATAAATCGTTCTGGAGGTTTAACTCGCAAATTTTAAAAGACCCACAAGGGAGTATATATCTAAAAAAACAGATGGATCTATTTTTTGAGATAAATGATACACCAGATATTTCCCCCACACTATTATGGGAATCCTTCAAAGCATTTATTAGAGGAGTCATTATTTCATTCCAAGCTTATCAAAATAAAAAGAATAAGAATGAACAAAGACATTTAGAAGAACAAATAAAACAATTAGATACAGATAATGCTAAAGACCCAACTATGGATAAACATAATAAAATCCTACTATTGAAATTCAAGCTAAATAAATTACTGTCAGAGAAAGTTATAACATTATTTCAAATCACAAAACAAGAACACTTTGAATTCGGGGACAAACCCCACAAACCCCTAGCACGGCAACTGAAAAAACGGGAAAAAGAGAATGCAATATTAAAGATTAAATCAGACAGAGGGGAATTATTAACACTACCCAAGGATATCAATGAAAGATTTGCTCAATTTTACCAGAATCTATACACATCTAAAACGTTAATAGACAATAATAAAATCTCAGAATTTTTAGATAACTGTAACCTACCACAATTAGAACTGAGGGAACAAGAGGAACTGGGAGCACAAATTACTTCTAAGGAGATAGAAGACACAATAAAAACACTAAAGAATGGAAAAACACCAGGACCAGACGGATTCAGTAATGAATTTTATAAATCTTTTTATGACATAGTTACTCCACGATTACAGAAAATGTATACACATGCTTTTAAAGAGCAAAACTTACCTGAAACACTAGCAGAATCAACAATCATATTAATACTTAAAAAAGATAAAAATATAGAAGAACCAGGATCATATAGAGCTATAGCTTTGTTAAATACGGATCAAAAAATAATAGCGAAAACACTAGCCAGTAGACTAAGCAGGTATGTTAGTAGACTAATAAATGAGGATCAAACAGGATTTATACCTAAGAGACATTCATTTAATAATTTGAGACGTTTGCTTAACATAATGCACTCGCATAAATCTCAGGACCAAGAGTTATCTATCATCTCATTGGACGCAGAAAAAGCGTTTGATCAAGTAGAATGGGACTATATGTTTAAAGTATTGCAAAAATTCCAATTGGGAGAGAACTTCATTGCATGGATAAAACTATTATATAACAAACCTACGGCTAGAATACTAACTAATAATATATTATCCTCGAAATTTGAACTATCAAGGGGCAATAGACAAGGATGTTCATTATCACTGCTGTTATTTGCTTTAGTAATTGAACCCCTTGCTGAAAAAATAAGAACACACATGGATATTTATGGTTATAATACAAAATATTCAAATAACAAAATATCCTTATATGCCGATGACGTACTATTGTACATCACAAAACCACAAATTAGTATACCAAATATATTAAATTTAATTGAGGACTTTGGATCCTTTTCAGGATATAGAATAAACTGGAACAAAAGTGAAATTATGTCGATAAAACCAAAAGACTCAACACACCTCAGGAAATTCCCCTTTAAAATAGCTATAGAAAAATTCAAATATTTGGGAATTGAAATTACTAGAAATTACCAGGATATGTTTAAAGCCAATTATAATCCCTTACTTAAGAAATTAAATAATATGATTAAATTCTGGAAAACACTTCCGATGTCCTTAATAGGCAGAATAAATGCTATAAAAATGATTTTCTTACCACAAATCCTATACCGATTTCAATCAATACCTATATATCTCCCAAAAAAGTTTTTCAAAATATTGGACTCAGACATTACAAATTTTATATGGGATTATAAATCCCATAGAATACAAAGATCACACATTAATAAACGAAAAGAGTTGGGGGGTCTCGCGCTCCCTAACTTTATGTATTATAAATGGGCAGTAAATATTAAAAATATGATTCACCTGCTGGACAATTCTGCCCAGCAGGTGGACTGGATTATAATGGAAAAAGAGGACTGTTCCCCGAGTAATATAGGAGCGATTATTCTCTCTCCAATAAATTTGAATAATAAAAATTATAATAAAAACCCAATTATAAATAGCACAATTAGAACATGGAAACAAATAAAACAGAATCTAAAATTAAGAAACCTATCTCTCTCAATACCAATAGTTAATAACCCATCGTTTAAACCTTCAACCATAGACAAATCATTTATACAATGGGAAAGAATGGGAATCAAAACGCTCGAAGATCTGTATGAATTGGGAAAATTACTATCATTTCAACAACTACAACTGAAATATAATCTGAAAAATAATCAATATTTTAAATATCTATAAATTCGTGATTACCTGAAAAAATACACAAAAGGCTATCATAATATGCCTTCCGACTTACTAGATGAAGCAATGAAGACAAAGGCGGAATCAGCTAATCTAATATCGTACTTATATAATATCATTTTAAACATAGAAATACCCACAACAGAAGGAATTAGAAGGGACTGGGTACAAGAATTAGCTATAAAAATTTCAAAAGAGAGCTGGGATAACCACTTACTACAGGTGCATAAATGTTCGATCAACGTACGACATACGCTCATCCAATTCAAAACATTACATAGACTATATTATTCAAAAACTAAATTAAATAAAATCTTTCCTAATGTTTCACCAATCTGTGATAAATGTCTATCTCAAGAAGCTACCATAGCGCATTCTTTTGTTTTTTGTACAAAAATCCAAAAATTTTGGTATGAAATATTTGATATTTTCTCAAAATTAATTAAAATAAAACTGGTACCAAAACCAGAATGGATCATTTTTGGAATATCGGAAGGTATCCCTGAATTAAACGTGTATCAGAAGAACTTATTCAATTACGGGCTAATAATGGGAAAAAGGCTCATACTTAAATTCTGGAAAAATGCGCCCACACCAACAATAAAAATGTGGACATCAAATATGTTGGAAACATTACATCTGGAAGAGATGAGATTCCTCTTAGCAGGGAAAGCAGACCAATTCCAAAAGACGTGGTCTACGTTTTTGGACCTATTACAAGCATGAGGTGCAATAGTAATTTTAAAAATAAATAAATAAAGAATGGTATCAGGACCTGGTAATGGGAGGTAAAACAATAAAAACAGACTTGGTCGGTGGTTCCCTTTCTGCGATTGTTCCTACTTTTTTTTTCTTTCTTTTCTAGGATCTACTTTCTTACTTTACTTCCTTCTCTAACTTCTTTTCCAAGGGGCTTTCTTTTCACAACACTCTCTTGCACCTCACGACTTGCGCACTTTCTTTACTTTTCTTATAACCATATAACCATATAACCATAACAGCACGGAAAAAGGCCATCTCGGCCCTTCAAGTCCGTGCCGAACATTTAATTTTTTCAATTTATTTATTTATTTATTTATTTATTTATTTTTAATTTTTTTTTAAATTAAAAATAAAATACTTCCCCCTAGTCCCATCTACCTGCACTCAGACCATAACCCTCCATCCCTTTCCCGTCCATATACCCATCCAATCTATTTTTAAAGGATAACATCGAACCTGCACCACTTCCACTGGAAGCTCATTCCACACAGCTACCACTCTCTGAGTAAAGAAGTTCCCCCTAATGTTCCCCCTAAACTTCTGTCCCTTAATTCTCAAGTCATGTCCCCTTGTTTGAATCTTCCCTACTCTCAATGGGAAAAGCTTATCCACGTCCACTCTGTCTAACCCGCTCATAATTTTAAAGACCTCTATCAAGTCCCCTCTTAACCTTCTGCGCTCCAAAGAATAAAGACCTAACTTGTTCAACCTTTCTCTGTAACTTAGTTGCTGAAACCCAGGCAACATTCTAGTAAATCTCCTCTGTACTCTCTCTATTTTGTTGACATCCTTCCTATAATTAGGCGACCAAAATTGTACTCCATACTCCAGAATTGGCCTCACCAATGCCTTGTACAATTTTAACATTACATCCCAACTTCTATATTCAATGCTCTGATTTATAAAGGCCAGCACACCAAAAGCTTTCTTTACCACCCTATCTACATGAGATTCCACCTTCAGGGAACTATGCACAGTTATTCCTAGATCCCTCTGTTCAACTGCATTCCTCAATTCGCTACCGTGTACGTCCTATTTTGATTTGTCCTGCCGAGATGTAGCACCTCACATTTGTCAGCATTAAACTCCATCTGCCATCTTTCAGCCCACTCTTCCAAATGGCCTAAATCTCTCTGTAGACTTTGAAAATCTACTTCATTATCCACAACACCACCTATCTCAGTATCATCTGCATACTTACTAATCCAATTTTCCACACCTTCATCCAGATCATTGATGTACATGACAAACAACAGTGGACCCAACACAGACCCCTGAGGCACCCCACTAGTCACCGGCCTCCAACCTGACAAACAGCCATCCACCATTACTCTCTGGCATCTCCCATTCAGCCACTGTTGAATCCATCTTGCTACTCCACCATTAATACCCAACAATTGAATCTTCTTACTTCTATCTTTCTCTTAAAGCTCAAAAAAATGAAGCGGTATAAAAAATGTATTAAGATATAAGTGTTGTGTATTACTGTAATTTACCGTACTTCTAATAAAAATAATTAAAAAAAAAAAAGAATGCTTCAATCTATAATGTGAAAATTTCATTCAGTTCTCTTAATTTTTAAGAAAGTTATGAGCTTTTATGTCAATTGACTGTTCTCCATCACAGCTTTTGTGTTAAGTTAATGGAAAAGCAATAGGGAACAAGATGCTAATTTCCGTATGAAAATGACCATAACTTTTTTCATATAGAAGATATGAAAGTGAATTAGGTATCAAATTAAAATTCTGTTTATGCTTTATGTGATGGGATAAATTACAGGCTTGATTTTTAAAATCTCAAAATTTTGTAACATTCCTGCACATAGACACACACACACCGACACACACACCAACGCAGACACACACCAACGCACACACACTCACCGACGCACACACACATGCACACACACCGACGCACACACACATACACATGCACGCACACACCAATGCACACACACATGCACGCACACATCGGCACAAACGCACACATACAGCGACACACAGGCACACAGACACTGACACACACGCGCCGACACAGACACACTACGACACGCACACACTCACAGTGCACACATGCTGACATACTGACACACTCACACACACACACTCACACACGCATACCCTCACATAGACACTCACACACGCCGACGCACTCACACACAAACACTCACACACAAACACAGTCACACACACACCCTCACACACAAACATACTCACACGCACTCACACACACACACACACACACACACACTCTCTCACACTCACAAACACACTCACATACCCACCCAAGCACACACACACACTCACACACACACCCTCACACACACACGCACTCTCACACACACTCACACACACACACCCTCACACACACACGCGCACAGACACACGCACTCACACAAACACACACACACACACACTCACACACACACTCACACACGCACTCTCACATACACACACAAACACACTCACACACACGCACGCACTCACACACACATTTACACACAAACACACTCACACACACCCACCCTCACACACACACCCTCACACACACGCACGCACTCACACTCACACACACACGCACTCACACACACACACACTCACACATACACACTCACACACACTTTTTTTTGCCAGATTTGAATCCCTAGATAAGTCTACCAAGTGTACCGACATCCTTAAATCTGTTATACCTGCTGCCTCCGACAGAATTGTCATCACTGTTGAAGATGTCAGGAAAACATTTCAGCGTACAAATACAAGGAATGATTGCTGGGCCGGACGGATGGATAGATGCAGAGCTTTCCTCTTGAGGAAATTTGCAACACAGCCGGCTACAGTGTGGCAACAAATCTTTCAGGCCTTTGTAGACACACACACTGTCCCTTTGTTGTGGAAAACTTTGCATTTAAAACCTTTGCCCAAGAATACATGTCCCAAAGAATATAAGGATTTCAGACCCATAGCCCTTACATCGGTGATTATGAAATCTCTCGAAATAATTTTGCTCCGACATTTCATCAGTACCACATATCAAACTCGACCCATATCAATTTGCCTATAAGCAGGGCTGTGGCACAGAAGATGCTGTTGCCTCCTTAGTTCATATTATCTCTAAAAACGTAGACAAACCCAACACCTATGCAAGAGCCCTCTTTCTAGATTTTTTGTCAGCTTTCAACACAATTCAACCAGACATTTTGGTGTCAAAAATGGTCCAGCAGGAACTAAATCCCTATCATTCGTTGGTATGCTTCCTTTTCACTAACAGGGTACAGATAGTAATGGTGAATAAAACCCTTTCATCTGCCATCATAACCAACGTTGGGGCACCCCAGGGTTGTGTGAGTACAGGTATGCTTTTTACCTTTTATACTGATGATTGTCGTATCAATATATTCTAAAGTACTCAGATGATACAGTTCTATTGTCTCTTTAAAGTAACTCAGACAACCCCGGGCTGCACCAACTCGGCGTGAACAAATTTGTCGAGTGAACTGAAAATAATGCCCTTGAGATTAACATAAAGAAAACAGAAGAGATTGTATTTGGCACCGTCTGACTCTCATAAAGTTTCACTTGTTAACAATAACGAAAAAATCAAGCAGGTGTCTTCACTTAAATACTTGGGGGTAACGATAGACTATCAGTTATCATGGAATAACCACATTGATAAGATTTGCAATAAGACAAAAGAAAGAATCTGGTTTCTCCGCCGACTAAGATCATTCGGAGGAAGTAAACAAATCCTTTTATTATTTTTTATTGTAACACTACTCTGCCACTTCTAAATCAAAACTGCTCCAACAAATAAAAATGTGCTCAAAGATTGTAGGTCAACCACTACAAAAATTGTATCTATCATCCTACCTTAAGAAAATACTAAGGATGGCCATTAACATTTCCTCTGACACCAACCACGTTCTGAATAGTGAGTACAATTTGTTACCATCAAACCGGAGATATAGGGTTCCAAAATTTAATAAGGTGAGAATGAGGGGCTCTTTCATGCACCAGTCAATCCTTGAACTAAACAGGGCGCTTAATCTCAGATCAAACCTACACTGACAGGCCATAAATGTGGTCTTGTGTTATTGTAATGTCTTGTCGAATGTGGGTATTTTGGGATCCTGTCTTGATATCTTGATGCGTGTCTTTTTTCGCCCCTCTTGTCTTTTTTTGTGATGCTATAAATGGAGCTTCCGTGATGCAAAACAAATATCAGACTCACTCTGACAATAAAGTATTATCGTATCGTATCATACACACACACACACACATGCTCACACACTCACTCACACACTCACATACACTCATACACACACACACACACACTCACTCGCACACACACACACACACTCACACACACTCACATGCACTCACACACACACACACACACACACACACACACACTCACAAACACATGCTCACACACACACTCACATACACTCATACACACTCACACACATATACTCACACATACACGCGCACACACACACACACACACACACTCAAACACATGCGACTTCCGGTGGCGCCATGTTGGACTAACAGACGTGCACCTAGCTCCGCTCCCGAAAAATGTCACGATTTTTCGTGTGAAACGGGTCCATAAAACGGGAGTGGATTTTAAAACCTTACCGGAGCTTCTGGTCGCCGCGCTGATGACGTCATCATTAAGCACGATATTTTAAACGGTGGTTTAAAGAGACTTTTAAATGAGTAAACTGTCTCCAGCCAAGAGCCCTCCGAGATCAGTGAAAAAGCTGCTGAGAGACCTGAAGAAGCCTGAAGGAAAAGTGACCTCTGAAGCTTCTGAAGTGGCTGCAGAAATGGATACAAGATCTAAGACAGAGCTTGGTAAGGACAAAGATTTTGATGATTTGAAGAAATCTGTGAAATATATGAAAAATGAAATTATGGATGAAAATAAAACTCTGATGGGAAATATGATGGAAAAAATTGAAAAGATGATGTAGGATTCAAATGCTGGTAATCAGAAGGTGGCTGATTCATTGGACACTATAAATAAACGAATTGAGGATGTGAAAGATGGACTATCGGGGAGAATGGACAAGATGGATGAAACTACTACGGACAAGTTCACGGCTGTGCTTGAAACAGTAGCTGCAAGTATGCGCACAATTACGGAATTGGAGAAAAATATGGTTCGAGTGGTTGAAGACATGGCGAAAATGAGGCAAGAATATGAGCAAATGAAGCAAGAAAATGAACAAACTTCACTACAGATGGTGACTCAACTGGGGAAACTCTCAGACAAATGCCTGGACCTGGAAGCTCGCTCTAGACGCCAGAATTTGAGAATTCTTGGAGTCACAGAGGGAGCCGAGGGGGAGGATGTGCGTGAGTTTGCCATGGGCTTATTTAAACAACTGCTTAATCTTTCCAAAGAATCGTGTTCCAAGATTTAAACAAAGATCTGGTGCGGGAAAAACTCATCCACGACATATTATTGTGAAATTTCGGGATATTTTAGAACTGGAAGATGTTATGAGCAAAATCAAACACGGTGTGCAGCTGCGGATGAACAAGGACATTATTAAGATATTCAGGGACTACCCGTATGAAATTGTGCAAAAAAGAAACAAATTCGAGAAGGTTAAGGATCTTTTAAGAGGGAAAGAAGGAATCAGATATGGAATTTTTTATCCAGCTAAAATGCGTATTTCTTTTAAGGGTTCTGAAAAGTCATTTGTAAACCCCGAAGATGCATTCAAATATGCCCAAACTATCGTTGAAAAATAGAAATTAAATGGGAGTTTGGCAGATCTGAACCATTCTAAGCAATGCTTTGTCTGGGGATAGCTAGACTGTTATCTATGGAATTTGGAATCAAGGACACTTTCTGTTCAAAATGAGTAAACAGCTGAACAGATGGGAATGGTATATACCAGAAGCATTTATTTGTTTATTAGATTATAATATTAAAACCAATTGTAAGAATTTATCCTATTAATAACTTTTACTCATGTTAGATTAGAATACTAACAAAAATAAAAATAAAAATAAAAAATAATGAACTAACATACTAAAATGAATTTTTAATAAATTGAAACCTTATCTATAACTGGGAGGAAGGGATTAGAAACGAGCACCTGGCTTAGGTCCAGGGGCACGTATCGTTAACCCCTTCAACCAATTGTTGATTATTATTGAAATCAAAAGTATCTGTTTAATAATTAGTAGCTAAATTTGCGATACATACATGTTTTGTTATAATGAAATATATAGGGTAAAATTGTATTATATATCTGAATGTGAGGCCCCGTTTTAATATTTTAATATGTTATGATTAACTAAGAGAGCGGAGCTATTTGTTTAACATCACAATGGAAGTCGAAACTAGGTTTTTTCCCACCTACAGGTGGGACACTTGCTACAGTGCCGACTATATTAGACACTGTATTTTCACTTAAAAAAAAAAAAAATTATTACCACATAAACTCACATGTTTGTGTTTTGTGTTTAGTGATAAACGTAAAATGGATATACCAACAAAACTTAGAAATTCAAAAGTTCCCCCAATACCCAAAGACCTGGGATATGGATGCACCACAAGATTTAAAGGTACTATAATTATTCAAAATGCAAGATACTAAACAAAAGAACCTAGGAGGAATCTTATTCTGTAGTTGGAATATAAGAGGTATTAACGAACCTATTAAAAGGGGTAAGATATTAGCTCAGCTGAAACTGTACAATTCTGATATTATTTTCTTACAAGAAACACATTTAAAATCTCAGGATCATGCTAGGTTGAGGGCGAAATGGATAGGTCAAACATACCATTCTTCATTTACTTCGAAATCTAGAGGTACGTCAATTATTATAAGAAAAGGTATACCATTTAAAGCGAAGAATATCATAATAGACATTGAAGGGAGATACTTAATAGTTAATGGAGAAATTCATGATACTCCACTTACTTTGGTAAATATATATGCGCCTAACTTTGACAACCCCCACTTTTTTAATAACATTTTGAACATAATTGCAGAGTCTAACTACCAAAATGTTATTATAGGAGGAGACTTTAACTGTGTTTTAGATCCGTATTTAGATAAATCAAGCCAAAAACAGAGAGGGAATATGAAATCGAAAACCGGGGAACTTCTCAATACCTACATAAACAATACTAATATAGCAGATGTTTGGAGAATTGTTAATCCAACTGGCAGGGAATACTCGTTTTATTCAATGGTACACAAAACATACTCACGTATAGATTATTTCCTGCTGGATACAAAATTAATCCCTCAAACATTTAACCCAACATACCATACAAATTCGATTTCAGACCATTCTCCACTAACTTTCTTTTTAAAACTGGAAGGAATGTCTAAGAATAAATCGTTTTGGAGATTTAATTCTCAAATCCTAAAAGATCCACAAGCGAGTATATATTTAAAAGAACAAATGGATGCCTTTTTTCAAATAAATGATACTCCTGATATATCGGCTACTGTATTATGGGAATCTTTTAAAGCATACATTAGGGGTATTATAATTTCATATCAAGCTTTTCAAAATAAAAAGAATAAGAATGAACAAAGACAGTTAGAAGAACTTATTAGACAAATGGATATAGATAATGTTAAAGATCCATCAATAGACAAACATAATAAAATAATAATTTTGAAATTTAAATTAAATAAACTATTATCAGCCAAACTTATAAGACTTTTTCAAATTACAAAACAAGAGCACTTTGAATTTGGGGATAAACCGCATAAACTCTTGGCTCGCCAGCTAAAAAAACGAGAAAAGGAACACACTATCCCAAAGATTAAATCAGATAAAGGGGAATTATTAACAACACCGAAGGATATTAATAAAAGATTTGCGCAATTTTACCAGAATTTGTATGCATCTAAAACGACAATTGATTCCAATAAAATCACAAAGTTCTGGGATAATTGTAATCTTCCAAAGTTAGAGTTGAAGGAACAAGAGGAATTGGGTGCACAAATCTCAATTCAGGAATTAGAAGATACAATAAACTCACTAAAGAATGGAAAAACACCAGGTCCAAATGGATTTACTAATGAATTTTATAAAAGCTTTTATGATAAAATAATACCAAGATTACAAAAAATGTACCAATATGCTTTTAAAAAACAAATACTACCTGATACATTAGCGGAATCAACGATTACACTAATACTTAAGAAAGACAAAGATTTAGAAGAACCGGGTTCATATAGAGCTATAGCATTGTTAAACACAGATCAAAAAATATTAGCAAAAATATTAGCTAGAAGATTAAGTAAATATATTAGTAAATTAATAAACCCAGATCAGACGGGGTTTATCTCTAAGAGATACTCTTCTAACAATATGAGACGTTTACTCAACATAATGCACTCATACAAATCTGAAGAACAAGAATTATAAATTATTTCGCTGGATGCTGAAAAAGCATTTGACCAAGTAGAATGGAATTATATGGATAAAGTATTACAAAAATTCCAACTGGGAGAGAATTTTATTCTATGGATAAAATTATTATATAATAAACCTACAGCTAGAATATTAACTAATAATATATTATCCTCGAAATTCCAACTATCAAGGGGAAATAGACAAGGATGCTCATTATCACCACAGTTGTTTGCACATTATTGAACCGCTAGCAGAAAAAATTAGAATACACCCTGATATCCATGGGTATAATACTAAAGATTCATATAATAAAATATCTTTATATGCGGATGATATATTACTGTACATTACAAAACCTCAAATCATTATACCAAATATATTAAATTTAATTGAAGACTTTGGATCCTTTTCTGGATATAGAATAAATTGGAATAAGAGTGAAATTATGTCAATAAAACCGAAAGATTCAACACATCTTTTAAAATTCCCTTTTAAAATAGATACAGAAAAATTTAAATACTTGGGAATTGAAATTACTAGAACATATCAAGGTATGTTTAAGGCAAATTTTGATCCACTACTTAATAAATTAAACACACTAATTAAATTTTGGAAAATGCTCCCGATGTCTTTAATAGGCCGAATAAATGCAATAAAAATGATCTTTCTACCACAAATTTTATACCTATTTCAATCGATTCCTATATACTTACCAAAGAAGTTTAAAAAAAAACTGGACTCAGATATCACTAATTTTATATGGGACTATAAATCACATAGAATACAAAAAACTCACTTGAATAAACCTAAAGTATTAGGGGGGTTAGCACTACCTAATTTCATGTATTATTATTGGTCAGTAAATATTAAAAATATGATTCAACTGATGGATAACTCCGCCCAGCAAGTGGACTGGATTGTAATGGAGAAAGAGGATTGCTCCTCTGGAAACATTGGAGCGATCCTCCTCTCACCAATGAAACTGAATAATATAAATTATAATAAGAACCCAATTATCCATAGTACAATCCGAATTTGAAAACAAATAAAACAAAATTTAAAATTAAGAAATTTATCACTATTATCTCCCATAGTTAATAACCCTTCATTTAATCCCTCTATTATAGATAAATCTTTTATACATTGGGATAGACTAGGAATTAAAATGTTCGGTGACCTGTATGAAACTGGAAAATTACTTTCATTTCAACAATTACAAATAAAATATAAACTCGGAAATAATCAATATTTTAAATATTTTCAAATATGCGACTATCTGAAAAAATATACAAAAGATCATTATAATAGCCCAGCAGATGTATTGGATGAGGCAATGCAGATAAAAGCTGAATCAGCGAACTTAATATCATATTTGTATAATATTATCTTAAATGTAGAAATACCATCTACGGAGGGTATCAGAAGAGACTGGGAACAAGAGTTAGCTATTAAAATTTCAAAGGAAAGGTGGAATGAACTCTTATTAAACGTGCATAAATGTTCGATTAATGTAAGACACACTTTAATACAATTTAAAATTTTACATAGATTATATTATTCCAAAAATAAAATCCATAAAATTTTCCCAAATGTATCATCCATTTGTGATAAATGTTAATCCCAAGAAGCTACTACAGCGCACTTATTTGTTTTCTGTACACAAATTCAAAAATTTTGGAATGAAATTTTCGAAATCTTTGCAAAATTATTTAAAATAAAACTGATACCCAAAGCAGAATGGATTATCTTCGGAATAACGGAAGATGGTCCAGAACTAAATGTGTTCCAAAAGAAACTAATAGATTATGGGTTAATAACTGGAAAAAAGCTAATCCTAAAATTTTGGAAGAAAGCTCCAATACCAACTATAAACATGTGGATTTCAAATATGTTTGAAACATTACACCTAGAAGAGATAAGACTCCTCCTGGCAGGTAAACCAGATCACTTCCATCTGACGTGGTCTGCATTTATAGAATTATTACAAATATAGGGTGCAAAGGTACCTTAAAAAAAACAAAAACTGAGGTCAGGTAAAGGGTGATGATAGCTGGAAAGTTGGTATGTCCCATTTGCGTAATGCTCATAAAAACTATTTGTTTTTCTCTTTCTCCTCTTTCTCTTTCTCCTTCTTTTCTAGGGTCTATTTCTTAACTCTTTTTCTTTTGTTTTTAATTTTGTTCTTATAGGGTCTTCGTTCTGTCTTGTTGTCACACTTTCTACACTTTCACTTTTTCCTTCACTTTCTTCTTTCTTTCAATCTTATCCTTTCCTTTTACTAGTGTAAAAAACAAACGGAGTACATTAATTGTAAGAAGATATAAGTGACGAGTACTAATGTATGTGGTTGTAATGTAATGTACTTCTAATAAATATATATATTTTTTTTAAAACACATGCTCACACACACACTCACATACACTCATACACACTCACACACACATACTCACACACATACACGCGCACACACACACACTCACACATACACGTGCACACACACACACTCACACATACACACGCACACACACACACACTCACATACTCATACTCACACACACACACTCACACTCACACATACACGCACACAGACAGACACACACACTCATACACACACTCACACAGACACACACTCACACACACACTCACATACACACACACACACACACACATCGTTCCTCATTTAGAGAATTCCAATGCCATTCCCCACATTGTACTCCAGTTTACACAGATTTCCCCACTCGCTCCATCTCCAGTGATCCTTGTGGTTGATAATCGCCTGCAGTAAAGTGGTTAATTTACTGCATCATTCATTGACATCCATAAACAGAATCTCACTCACTGTCCCTGCTCTCGGAAGCCAAAAGCCGATTCCCCTGTAACCGCCTCGTTCAGTCTGAGGAAATGCTCCGTGATGTCCACTTGGTGTCTTCCCTTCTAATAAATGTCTAAAAGGCCTGTCTCACTGTGCGAGTTGACCCACGAGTGACCCCGAGTTTAAAACAAATTTAACTCGTAATCACGTACAATTAACGTAGCGGGAACGTCGGAACTCGTGGACGCAACTTAGCGACTCTTGGCGCTAACGGGAGGTACACGTGAAACTTGTTAACTCTTGCAAAAGGTCAAACATGTTTGAACTTTTCCACGAGTAAAATGTACTCTTGTAAAATTGAAACATTTAAACTCGTTGTAAGAACGTAGTGGCCCGTGCGTTTAACTTTGTGACTCGTGATTCTACCGTGGGAACTCTTTTTAGAAACAATAATCAGGGACAGAAATATCAGTTACTTAGACTTTTTAAAGACAAATTCTGCTTAACAAAGTTAAGCAAGTTATTGATAAGGTGACAGAGTGGGTTGAAATGAAAAAATTGCTTGAAGTTTATATATAAATTTGTGTTGTGTTGTGTTGTGTTGAAAAGCTTTTTGCTGATCCGTTTGATTCTCACTGTTTGTTTACTTCATTGCACAATAAAAGAGAGTTCTTTGCTATCAAGATCAAATTGATGTCTGGAATTCTTCATTTTAATATCACTACAAAGTCTCATGACTTGAATGTAATATTCCTTTCATCATAAAACACAAAATAGAGGAAGGCAAAATATATTCACATCTTGATTCTCACAATCATTTGTGAGATTTAAGGACTCAGCTGCCTCATATGCTGTGCTTTTTAAATGTTTAAAATTGTCACCTCTCAGTAGATCAGAAAATAAGACAAAGTCTTATGTGAAACAAATGTCTTGAATGTGAAAAAGTCTTTATTCTTGTTCAATATAAAAAACGTTTTTTTGCGCATATTGAGAAAAGTAGCACCACAGCAAACAACACAATGGTCTGAAAAAGGGCTTCTCATACATGAAAATCAACAAATGAAGCACAAAAAAGTATTTCCACTATATACTAATTCAGCTGAGAAATGCACTAGTCTAAATTCAGGCAATAAAAGATACAATGCAATGCGCTAAATGACAAGTTTTGTGATCTACAATCAGATAAGCAGATGCATGATAACCACGTTTTAAAGGAAAGACAGATGCAATGAAATTACTTTTACACCACAATAAAAAATAAAATCCACACTTAAAGTTAAACAATGAAAAGTCAGCAGGATTTAAACTAAACATGAAATTAACTGGATTTTTCTGCATGTGGGCTCTCCTCATGCAGTGATGTACCTGTGGTCGGCAGCCGCTCAAAATAAGCTGTCCTGCCACAGCACACTGCCCAATTCTGAATTATAGTAGGAGCAGAGATGGTCTCTCTGCTCTTTTGCACTGTTGGTCCCCGTGTTACCTCGAAAACACTGCAGTGGCACCAAAGTCTCGTCGTTTGTACCACTCCTCCACGCACCTAGTGTTATTCTCCCTGTTTGACTGTCCACTAAGTCACCGTCCTGCATGGCTGTTGCTGATCCTGAAGCTGCACCTCTGATATGGATCAGGTTGTGCAGAACACATGCAGCAAACACAATAGTCTCTACGTTCTTTGGCTGGCATGACATCATTTCTTTAACATGTGATGATTTTTCAACACTTCGATATACATTGTTGCATCAAGATTAACGGGAGAGGAACTTGGTACACTCGGGAGACGAACTTGGAACATCGCAGAAATGAGAAGTAAACGGGAAACTTAGACATACCCGTGGGAACTCGGTTAAACTCTGGATCATAAACTTGTAGTCTCGTACGCAACCACGAGTCTTTCACTCGGGGTCACTCGTGGGTCAACTCGCACAGTGAGACAGACCTTTTACACTTCTCTCCAGAGATGCTGCCTGTACCGCTGAGATTCTCCAGCTGTTTGTGTCTATCTTACACTTCAGTGACCGAGCGGCACAGACTTTGCCTTGAATTCTTACCCGATCCTGGGATCACCGACATAACCATTATGACCCCAATATCTCCAGGATGTCTGAGATCCCAGGGCTGTTAAACTTCCCGGTTACAAACGTGTTCCCCAAATGCCCACAAACCCGAGGGCAGATCAAAATGCGGTCCCCAATGGTCACAGATCCAGAGACACATTAGATGTGTCTGGTTAGATGTGACGTTACTGTCATTGTCTCAGTATGCCCAGTTTTCTAATGAAACGGTATAAAGTGAAAATGCAACTCACCTCATGATGCTGTTCACGATTGCCGCTATGCCTCAGAGCTCACCAGAGAGCGAGTGGGCACGATCCAGCTCTCTGGTCACTTTTATAGTCAGTGGGCTGGGCTGAGATCTACCAATTATTGTCTGAAATGGGAAATCGAAACTGAACCGACAAGCCTGATATCCCGCTCTAGAAATTAATTGTGTGGTGGAAAAGTTTCATGTTTCCATCAACAAGGAATGCTGAATACATTGGGATTGGCATCACAGTGAGGTGTGCCCAGCTCCCAGTTCACCAACACACTATTCTTGCTAAACATGTAAGGCCAACATTTGAATTCATAATGATATTCACAACAATGCTGGAATTCTGGAATTGTGGATTTCTCCCTCAAGCACTAGTTGATGCAGCCCAGTTCTTGTCCTCACTGATTGCTTCTCACTGGAGGCTGTGGTTCAGATTTTGATTATTTCAGAAAAGACTATAAATGACTAGATAGACTAAGTGGGACCCGTTGGGTCACTGTCACACAGGAGGCTTGGTCCCCTAAAGCAATATTCCACCATTCACCCATAGCCCCCAACTGCACAATCACAGCTAATTTCTCCTCATCCCTAGCATTCTCTCCCCCTCCTCTTCACCCTCCCTCTTCTATCCCCTCTCCTCCCCTCCCCAACCTCTCTCTCCCTCTCCTCTCCCCTCAGTCACTCCCTCCCTCCCTCCATAAGTCATCTCCCCTCCCTACCCCCTCCTATCCCTCTTATCCTCCACCTCTCCCACTCCTCGCCTCCCCAGGAGCTCCTGGTTGCCCCTCCTTTCCCTTCATGCATGCCCCGGAGGAGCATCAGCCGTCGGAGCCCTCAGAGCCAGGCCGCGGATCGGCCCGGGAAGCACCAGCAGCAACGGCAGCGCTGGTGTGTGGGTGGGAGGGGGGTGTGGGTGGGGGGAGAGATCAAAGAAAAGATGGGGGAATAGCCATAGCAGAGAGGGGGGTTTCACGGGGGAGGGGGCAGAAGCCAGCGAGGGGGACATCCGTTTGGCGACATCCACTAGGCCACGCCGCGCCGCTTCCAGTCTCTCCAAAAAGTATCCGGTTGGGGACCTCCGCCGGCCACCCACAGCGTCCCTCAGCTCCAGTAAAGACGCAATTCGCAGGAAGGGGCTGTTGTGTTGCGGCTGTCCAAATTACTGAAGCCTTACACCATGATAAAGGTCCAAAGGCTTTATTAATGACATAGCATATATAACTTCATGCTAGCATGTTTGTCTAATACTGTGGGAACCAGGCAGGGAGGGTTACTGTAAAGCTAGTGGGTGTAACTACAAAAGCCTGACTCATGACATGAGTGACACTGATCTACACCCTCCCTCTCAAAGAATCAACACCAGTACAAACCCATTAACTAAGTAAGGCACGCATAGCAATTGATAATAAACAGGAGGAAAGTCAAACAAAGTCTGGGTACTTTACAACCGGCCTACAAACATGACCAGCATGTGTACGATAGAGACCATCTCCGTTCTTTCCCCCCGGGGACAGAGCAGGTGGCTGCACAGGTGAAGGAGACTGAATCAGCATTCCAGGCGACGACTCAGGAGACTGTGGCACAAGCGAAGTTGTCACTGGCAGAGGAGCCGTTGCAGACGCAACGGTGGGATATGAACCTACGCCTCCCAATTGGGAAGCCGTCCCCTTCCTCAGGCTGCAGGACGCTCCCGCTCCACCAGCCCCTGCCTAAAGCCGTCCCACCCCCAGCTGCAGGATGCTCCCCACCGGTCCCTGCCTGAAGCCGATGGGGACCGTTGGGGAAGCATCCTGCAGCTGGGGACGGCTTCAGGCGGGGGCCAGTGGGGGGGGGGGGGTGCGTCCTGCAGTTGGGGATGGGATGCTTCAGACGGGGGCCGGTGGGAGGCAGCGTCCTGCAGTGGGAGAGGGCGGATTCAGGAGAGAGCTGTCGGGGGCCGGTGGGGGGGAGCGTCCTACAGTGATAGGCCATGGCACCACTCCCCACCAGCCCCTGATAGGCCCCCTCCCCTGCCTGCAGAACGCAACAAGAGATGCAACACATACACACCTCCCCTTTACTGCCTCACCTACATCCTCTCGCAGTTTGTTCCATATACCCAACAGTTTGAGTACTGTTGAGGGGGACAGCCTTCCTGCGGGTAGCAACAGCGGCCGGGCCTCCGGCACAGAGACCAGCCCTATTGCTCAGAAGGGTAGGGAAAAGAAGAGGAGGGCAATAGTAATAGGGGACTCTATGGTTAGGGGGTCGGATAGGCGATTCTGTGGACGCAGTCAGGAGACCCGAATGGTAGTTTGCCTCCCTGGTGCCAGGGTCAAGGATGTGTCTGAACACGTCCAAGATAACCTGAAATCGGAGGGAGAGGAGCCTGAGGTTGTGGTACATATAGGTACCAATGACATAGGTAGAAAAAGAGAAGAGGTCTTGAAAGGAGAATTTAGGGAGTTGGGAGGAGAGTTAAGGAGAAGGTCTACAAAGGTAACAATCTCAGGATTACTACCTGTGCCACGTGACGGTGAGAGTAGGAATGGAGTGAGGTGGAGGATAAATGCGTGGCTGAGGAACTGGTGCAGCGGGCAGGGATTCAAATTTCAGGATCATTGGGATTTCTTTTGGGGAAGGAGTGACCTGTACAGAAAGGACGGGTAGCACTTGAACCCGAGGGGGACCAATATCCTGGCGGGGAGATTTGCAAAGGCTACTGGGGAGACTTTAAACTAGAACGGTTGGGGGGAGGGACTCAGAGAAAGCTAGTGGAAAATGTGGGAGGCAGGAGGCAGAGAAGGGAAGCACTCGGACCCAAAATGTAGGGGAGAAAGAAGAAAAAGATAATAAACAGAGAATAAGTGGTGGTGGGTTTCTTAAATGTGTATATTTTAATGCTAGGAGCATTGTAAGAAAGGTGGATGAGCTTAGAGCCTGGATTGACACCTGGAATTATGATGTTGTGGCGATCAGTGAAACATGGTTGCAGGAGGGCTGTGATTGGCAAATAAATATTCCAGGATTTCGTTGCTTCAGGGGTGATAGAATTGGAGGGGCAAGTGGTGGGGGTGTTGCATTGCTTGTCAAGGAAGATATTACAGCAGTGCTTTGGCAGGATAGATTAGAGGGCTCGTCTAGGGAGGCTATTTGGGTGGAACTGAGAAATGGGAAAGGTGCAGCAACACTTATAGGGGTGTATTATAGACCGCCAAATGGGGAGCGAGAATTGGAAGAGCAAATATGTAAGGAGATAGCAGATATTAGTAGTAAGCACAAGGTAGTGATTGTGGGAGATTTCAATTTTCCACACATAGACTGGGAAACTCATTCTGTAAAAGGGCTGGATGGTTTGGAGTTTGTAAAATGTGTGCAAGATAGTTTTTTGCAGCAATACATAGAGGTACCTACTAGAGAAGGGGCAGTGCTGGACCTCCTGTTAGGAAATGAGACAGGGCAGGTGGCGGAGGTATGCGTCGGCGAGCACTTCGGGTCCAGTGATCACAATACCATTAGTTTCAATATAATTATGGAGAGGGTCAGAACTGGACCTAGGGTTGAGATTTTTGTTTGGAGAAAGGCTAACTTTGAGGAGATGCAAAAGGATTTAAAAGGAGTGAATTGGGACATGTTGTTTTATGGGAAGGATGTAGAAGAAAAATGGAGGACATTTAAGGGTGAAATTTTAAGAGTACAGAATCTTTATGTCCCTGTTCGGTTGAAAGGAAATAGTAAAAAATGGAAAGAGCCATGGTTTTCAAGGGAAATTGGACACGGTTCGGAAAAAGAGAGAGATCTACAATAATTATAGGCAGCATGGAGTAAATGAGGTGCTTGAGGAGTATAAAGAATGTAAAAAGAATATTAAGAAAGAAATTAGAAAAGCTAAAAGAAGATATGAGGTTGCTTTGGCAAGTAATGTTAAAGTAAATCCAAAGGGTTTCTACAGCTATATTAATAGCAAAAGGATAACAAGGAATAAAATCGGTCCATTAGAGAGTCAGAGTGGACAGCTATCTGCAGAGCCAAAAGAGATGGGGGAGATATGGAACAATTTCTTTTCTTCGGTATTCACGAAGGAGAAGGATATGGAGTTATGTGAGGTAAGGGAAACGAGCAGAGTAGCAATGGAAACTGTGAGATTCAAAGAAGAGGAGGTGCGGACACTTTTGAAAAATATGAAAACGGATGAGTCTCCAGGTCCTGACAGGATACTCCCTAGGACATTGAGGGAAGTTAGTGTAGAAATAGCAGGGGCTATGACAGAAATATTTCAATTGTTATTAGAAACGGGAATAGTGCCGGAGGATTGGCGTACTGCGCATGTTGTTCCGTTGTTTAAAAAGGGTTCGAAGAGTAAACCTAGCAATTATAGACCTGTTAGTTTGACGTCAGTGGTGGGCAAATTAATGGAAAGGATACTTAAAGATAATATATATAAGCATCTGGATAAGCAGGGTCTGATTAGGAACAGTCAACATGGATTTGTGCCTGGAAGGTCATGCTTGACTAATCTTCTTGAATTTTTCGAAGAGGTTACTAGGGAAATTGATGAGGGTAAAGCAGTGGATGTTGTCTATATGGACTTCAGTAAGGCCTTTGACAAGGTTCCTCATGGAAGATTGGTTAAGAAGATTCAATTGTTGGGTATTAATGGTGGAGTAGCAAGATGGATTCAACAGTGGCTGAATGGGAGATGCCAGAGAGTAATGGTGGATGGCTGTTTGTCAGGTTGGAGGCCAGTGACTAGTGGGGTGCCTCAGGGGTCTGTGTTGGGTCCACTGTTGTTTGTCATGTACATCAATGATCTGGATGAAGGTGTGGAAAATTGGATTAGTAAGTATGCAGATGATACTAAGATAGGTGGTGTTGTGGATAATGAAGTAGATTTTCAAAGTCTACAGAGAGATTTAGGCCATTTGGAAGAGTGGGCTGAAAGATGGCAGATGGAGTTTAATGCTGACAAATGTGAGGTGCTACATCTCGGCAGGACAAATCAAAATAGGACGTACACGGTAAATGGTAGCGAATTGAGGAATGCAGTTGAACAGAGGGATCTAGGAATAACTGTGCATAGTTCCCTGAAGGTGGAATCTCATGTAGATAGGGTGGTAAAGAAAGCTTTTGGTGTGCTGGCCTTTATAAATCAGAGCATTGAATATAGAAGTTGGGATGTAATTTTAAAATTGTACAAGGCATTGGTGAGGCCAATTCTGGAGTATGGAGTACAATTTTGGTCGCCTAATTATAGGAAGGATGTCAACAAAATAGAGAGAGTACAGAGGAGATTTACTAGAATGTTGCCTGGGTTTCAGCAACTAAGTTACAGAGAAAGGTTGAACAAGTTAGGTCTTTATTCTTTGGAGCGCAGAAGGTTAAGAGGGGACTTGATAGAGGTCTTTAAAATTATGAGCGGGTTAGACAGAGTGGACGTGGATAAGCTTTTCCCATTGAGAGTAGGGAAGATTCAAACAAGGGGACATGACTTGAGAATTAAGGGACAGAAGTTTAGGGGGAACATTAGGGGGAACTTCTTTACTCAGAGAGTGGTAGCTGTGTGGAATGAGCTTCCAGTGGAAGTGGTGGAGGCAGGTTCGATGTTATCCTTTAAAAATAGATTGGATGGGTATATGGACGGGAAAGGAATGGAGGGTTATGGTCTGAGTGCAGGTAGATGGGACTAGGGGGAAGTATTTTATTTTTAATTAAAAAAAAAAAAAATTTAAATAAAAAAAATGTTCGGCACGGACTTGAAGGGCCGAGATGGCCTGTTTCCATGCTGTTATGGATATATGGTTATATGGTTATATGGTGTGTGTGGGTGTGTGTGTGGATGTATGTGTGTGTGTGTGTGTGTGTGTGTGTGGGTGTGTGTGTGGATGTATGTGTGTGTGTGTGTGTGTGTATGTGTGTGTGTGTGTGTGTGTGTGTGTGTGTGTATGGATGTGGGTGTGGATGTGGGTGTGGATGTATGTGCGGGTGTGTGTGTGGATGTATGTGTGGATGTGTGTGTGGGTGTGTGTGTGGATGTATATGTGGATGTGTGTGTGGATGTGTGTGTGGGTGCGTGTGTGGGTGTGTTTGGTGTGTGTGTGGATGTATCTGTTTCCGTGCTGTTATGGTTATATGGTTATATATGGTTATACCCGTCGTCCTTTGTGTAAAAATGTTGCCCTTCAAGTTCCTATTAAATCTTTCCCCCCTCACTTTCAACCGTGGGTCTAAATTCCTCTACACTGGGTGAAAGACTGCATTTACACATCTATAAGATCACCTCATCCTGTGATCCTATCCTGCTCAATCTTACCCTATAACTCAGCCCCTTGAGTCCTGGCAACATCCTTGCTAATCTTTCCTGCACCATTTCCAGCTTAACAACATATTTCCAATAACAGGGTGGCCAAAAGTGAACACAATAATCCAAATGTGGTCTCTTGTACAACTGAAACATAACCTCCTAACTTCTATACTCGATACTCTGACTGATGAGGGCCAATGCGTCAAAAGCCTTCTTGACCACCCTAACTACCTGTGATGCCACTTTCATGGACTATGTACCTGCACGCGAAGATCTCTCTGCTCTGTAACACTCCCCAGAGCCCTGCCATTCACTATAGATCATGCCCTGGTTAGATTTCCCGAAACGCAACACCTCACACTCATTTGTAGTAAATGCCATTAACCATTTCTCACCCTCCTGCCCAACGGATCAAGATCTTGCTACAATTTTTGATCTTTACTATCTACAATATCACCCGCTTTTGTGTCATCTGCAAACTTACAAATCATGCCTAGTATGTAGTCATCCAAAACATTGATATTCATGAATATGGGCCCAGCAACTGAGCCACACCACTGGACACAGACCTCCAATCCAAAAAACAACCTTCCACCATCACCCTCTGCTTTCCGTGGCAAAGAAACATCTGACTTATCTATCATGTTGAAGTGAGTAATATCAGCTTTTTGGTCAGAGTAGATAGTCATAGTCCTCGAGATATTCACCATTCAAATCTTATTCTGCTTTCCCTCTGGAATACGCACCAGAAAGTTGCCTAGAGTCATAGAGTGATACAGTGTGGAAACAGGCCCTTTGGTCCAACTCACCCACACTGGCCAGCATGTCCCAGCTACACTAATCCCAGCTACACTAATCCCACATGCCTGTGTTTGGTCCATATCCCTCCAAACCTGTCCTGTCCATGTACCCGTCTAACTGTTTCACAAATGTTGGGATAGTCCCAGCCTCAACTACCTCCTCTGGCAGTTTGTTCCATACACCCGCCACCCTATGTGTGAAAAGATTACCCCTTAGATTCCTATTAAATCTTTTCCCCTTCACCTTAAAGCTATGTCCTCTGGTCCTCGATTCACTTATTCTGGGCAAGAGACTCTGTGCATCTACCCAATCTATCCCTAATCAGCCCTTGTCTGTCTAAATGCCTGCATATCCTACCCCTCAGAATAATCTCTGGTAACTTTCCAACTACAGATGTTAAGCTCACTGGCCTATGGTTCCAGCATTTTTCCTGCAGCCTTTCTTGAATAGAGGCACAACATTTGCCACCCTCCAGTCTTCCGGCACCTCTCCTGCATTTGAAGACTACTCGTATATTTCAACCAGGGCTCCTGCAATTTCATCTCTGGTTTCCCACAATGTCCTTGGATATATCTGATCAGGCCCTGGAGATTTGTCTACCCTCATACACGTTTATATCTTCAGCACCTCTTCGAACTGACTGCTCGTAAGACAATTCCATTGACTGCCCCAAGTTCCTCCATCCTCCAGTTATTGAGTATTGATCTGACTGGTGTGCAGCATGCAATGTATGTTTTCATTGAGGGAACAACACTGTAAAGTTTAGTAGCCCATGAGTTTCCCAGCAGTGAGCTAATGAACAGGCTTCACACATGCTGCCTGTCCCGCTGAGTCCTCCAGCTTTTTGTGTCTGTCTTCGGTGTAAACCAGCATCTGCAGTTTCTCCTTCCTATACATTTTGACTGAAGACACATTGTGAATAAAGTCTCTTGTGCTGCGGATGATGTACACTTCAATGTGAATGTTGACAAGTGAATAAAGAGGTGTGGAATTCTGTCAGATGAATGTCGTGTGATGTGAATGCTCGGCATGTTACATGATATGGAGGATGTCATGGGATAATTACTTGGAATTGCATATCAACCCCAAAAAGATGAAACTATTTAAAATGCTAAATTTGAATCCATTCTTCAAACAGAAGAGGACTGTATTCCAGTCTCAGATGTTTAGGATTAGCGTGAGCTCACTGCAAGGGGCTGAACTGTGACTGAAACTGTGGGACTGATCTGCAGACACTTTTGAGGGGCTCGATATTCATTTACTTCTCTCTTCCAAACGCAGTGACAGAAAATATAGGAATCTGTCATCATTATTTAAATAGATTCTGCAGTTTCAGTTCCTTAATATCAAGCTAGTCAGACAAACAGTACAGGGACAAACAATACAGCAATCACCCATACACTGGTTCCATCCTACACACCAAGGTCAATTAACAGAAGCCAATTAACCTCAAACCCATACATCTTTGGAGTGTGGGAGGAAACCGGAGCACCTGGAGAAAACCCATGTGGTCACAGGGAGAATTTACAAACTCCGTACAGACAGCAGCCCTTGTCAGGATCGAACCCGGGTCTCTGGCTCTGTAAGGCAGCAACTCTACTGCTGTGCCACCGTACCACCCCAAAGTTCTTTGACCATTTCCCCAGTCATTCATACACTGTTGTGGAACGCATCTTATTGTTGCCCCTTCAATAAATCTGACTGGTGTGCAGCATGCAATGTATGTTTTCATTGAGGGAATAACACTGTAAAGTTTAGTAGTCCATGAGTTTCCCAGCAGTGAGCTAATGAACAGGCTTCACACGGGGGAAAGGGCATCCATCCCTTCAGGCACTTGGCCAAAGTAGGTGAGTCTGGGGCCTTAATCTGGAGTGTAGAGGGAGGGGTGTTTGGGAAAGGGCAGAGCAGGTCAGCCTCACTGGGCTGAGGTCCCAGTCACCAATGCTAATGGGAACGCATGCAAAATCTCCTGTCCAATTAGATTTCCCAGTCTCGAAAATAATTTTAAGTGTGAAGGTTAGACAAGTAAACAAATCTGAAAGAATTTATTTCTTCATAAAACTGCAGATATATAGACAAAAAAGGAGAAAACAAGGCTTCAAATCAAATCACTAGAACAAAATGGTTGCCGATAATTTTAAACCATACGTTGGTATACTTTAACAATATTTAGGTTAAAATTATCTCATAAATATCAAAATTAATTTATAGTGTGCACCCATTGTGCAAGTAGTTCATGTCAGTGTTAGAAATTGATTAAACCATATTTATGCATAATCAAGACAGACTTTTGGCACTGGTTTTGGATAAATCCTCGTAGGAGCATGTATATATACAGTACTGTGGTATGAATTATGTCAATAATGTGAATTATATCCCATCTCCCATGAATGATGAAGTGTTTGATATGATCGATGTCAAGTGTGATGTGAATGTTGATTGCACAGTGTGACAGTCTGAAGAAGGGTCTTGATCCTGAAACGTCACCCCTTCTCTCCAGAGATGCTGCCTGTCCCACTGAGTTCCTCCAGCTTTTTGTGTCTGTCTTCGGTGTAAACCAGCATCTGCAGTTCCTCCTTCCTATACATTTTGACTGAAGACACATTGTGAATAAAGTCTCTTGTGCTGCGGATGATGTACATTTCAATGTGAATGTTGACAAGTGAATAAAGAGGTGTGGAAATCTGTGAGATGAATGTCGTGTGATGTGAATGCTCGCCTTGTTTTCCCATGTTTTTCCTTCTCTAAATCACTCGCATGCATAGATTCTAGAAGCACCACCCATACCCACTCTTTATCCCACACGATGTACCATAGCTTTGTAAACTCGGAGGTGCTGCTAATCAGTCACCATTCTAACTCATCTGTGATTGTTTCCAAAGAAGAAAATGTTAAAGGGACCTGTAATTCTTCTGGTCTATTTTCTGATTGGCCTTGCCACAGACTGCTAATGCCAGTCAAAATACCACTTAGAATTCTTCACCTGTTCCCAGAGAAGACTAGAGTTCAAATCTCCAAAGGGCTTACATGTTTCTTAAATCTGCAGAATAATGCATTAAAGCGTGAACTAGTGCTTCATTCTGCTTCCTATGTACAAAGACCCAAAACGTCGCCCATTCCTTCTCTCCAGAGATGCTGAGTTACTCCAGCTTTTTGTGTCTGCAACTGTAACATAGATCACTACTCATATGAAATGAATCTGCAACACTAAGACTGGGTGGTATGATGTTGTTGACTCAGTCCTGGGACTTTGCTTTGATCCTGACCTCCAGTACTGTCTGTGCGGAGTTTGCACTGTCACCACATGGGTTTCTTCCAGGTGGTCTGGTTTCCTCCCACGTTGTAGAGATGTGTTGGTCAGTTAACTGGTTGCTCTAAATTACATCTAGCATATGTAAATTACATTTAGTAATCACAAAAAAGAATGACAAAGGGAACTTTGTGTGCATGTATACGAGAGAACAAATAGCAGGGGTACAGAGAATAATGGATTGCTTTCTGGCAGCCGCCAAAGCCTTGATGGACTGAATGGATAATTTTGTAATTACCGATAAATGCAGGAATGAAGTAGCTATTTCATTAGTCAATACTGCATTATTCAACTATCAATCAACCTTCCGTCAAACCAGAAAATGTAGCAGAAATCAGGACTGTCTCAGTAAGTTACACAGACAGTTGCAAGAGGAAGAACATCTTAATTCTGGTATCCCACACCTAAATATTAATGAGCAGCACCAAGAAACAGAAACATAGACAATAGGTGCAGGAGGAGGCCATTTGGCCCTTCGAGCCAGCACCACCATTCATTGTGATCATGGCTGATCATCCACAATCAGTAACCCGTGCCTGCCTTCTCCCCATATCCCTTGATTCCGCTAGCCCCTAGAGCTCTATCTAACTTTCTTTTAAATTCAACCAGTGAATTGGCCTCTACTGCCTTCTGTGGCAGAGCATTTCATAAATTCACAATTCTCTGGGTGAAAAAGTGTTTTCTCATCTCAGTTTTAAATGGTCTCCCCTTTATTCTTAGACTGTGGCCCCTGATTCTGGACTCCCCCAACATTGGAAACGTTTTTCCTTCATCTAGCTTGTCCAGTCCTTTTATAATTTTATACGTTTCTATAAGATCCCCTTATCATCCTTCTAAATTCCAGTGAATGCAAGCCCACCCTTTCCAATCTTTTCTCATATGACAGTCCCGCTATCCCGGGGATTAACCTTGTGAAACATCCCAACATTTTTTCATTCCTGCTGACAATTGAACCTCTTTCTAACTGTTGTCTGTATAGGCAGTAAACTAATGCTTATCAGCCAACTAGGGAAACCAATGAAAACTGTTACACATTAAAATTCATCTCAAAGCAGGAAACTTGCATGTTTTATTAATATTCCTGTTCCAAATTGTTTACTTCACAAATACACAAGGTGAACATTTCACACTCGGATATGCTGTAAACACATTCGGCATGGACTGAGGAATGTTAGCATGTCTGTCATCAGATTTTGGGTGAAGTCACTGTCATTTTGGTGCACAAGCCAGAAATTCCAATCTGTAGATGCGTCAGCTTTGCTGGGGAGTCATGGAGTGAAGCTTCAAATCGGAAATGCCTCTGCAGAAATGCGGCATTCAATTATGGGTGCCACTTACAAATACCTATGGAGCTGTGGTACTCTGAATACTAATGAAGATAAGGTGGATGAGGTTGCTCCCCTTAAAGTACGTGTCGAGGGGAGATTTGACGGACCTAACCAAAATCATGCTCGTGTCTGATAAGAAAAAATTACGTAGTTGTTTCTATTAGCAAAAAGATCTACAAAAACAGGAGGCAGATTTAAGGTGATTGGTAGTGGAAAGAAACATTTTCCTGTGCAGTAAATTATGATCTGGATCATAAAATCTGCAAGAATGGTTTATGGAAATTCAAAAGAGAAATAGACAGTCAAAATAAAACTACTTCAGCACTACAGGGCACAAAAGGAGGGTTAAAATAATTGTACACTTCTACCAAAGTGCTGGCAGATGCTTGACAGGTCAGAGGGTTTCCTTCTGTGTGGAGCTATTCCCGATAATTGGAAGCACATGCCTTATGTTACCTGTCAGTACAAAACACCAGACTGTTTGGAACGGTAGCATTAAGATATATAGTGAAAATGGAATGGCAACCTTGAAGCTCCTTAAAACACACACCTTTTCATATGTTTCTATAATTCCTATCTCATCCTCAAGAAACTCCAGGCATTATAGTTGTTGTACAAATCTGACACGTTGCTGTACCAGTCAAATGAATAATTTGAGTAAACACAGGTGAGTCAATAACAATTCAATCCAAGCTCATTTCTACAATGCAAGCTGATTGAGACAGTCTGTATTTGCAGCAGATCGCAGCTAATGAGCATCTCATCTCTACACCCTGCTCATCAGAATCTTTTATCTGGCAAAAACCTTTTATTATCATTCTTACAATTGTCCATTGACACATTAACATGTGCAAAGAGAACTACCCATGCACTGACGTATACATCTGATCCATTATAGGAGTCACATAGTCATAAATGCCCCCTGGTTTGTTTTATAAAAGGACAGCAAGAAACCTGTGGAAAGGCAACTTGGCATGTCAAGAGGCATGTGTGGAATGTATGAGGGAAATTAGATAATTTAGAGACAAAACTATTCTGAATATAAAAATACTTTGGCATTGAAAGATTTAACAAAATATTTACTGATATTGACTCAAGTATAGATTGCCAACACAAAATAGTTTCCATGTTTTGAGGACCTTCTGGAAGCCACTAACTTGTTACTCCTGTTTCTTAGCTTACATGAACTCTTGATTTTATATCTGATTGTCTGATGCAGTCTGAAAAGCTATAATGCTGGGATCCGACTCTTCGATGGTGGTTTGACCTTTCGCTGAATTTCTGCATTTCTTTATCCAGTCAATAGAAATGACCAACGTGGAACTGAATATCATAGACAATCCACTGACAAGAAACGCTGCAGTATAACTTCCTGTTGTATCCACCAACCAACCTAAGAAGAGAAAATCAGTGGATCTAAATACATTAAAAGAACTGCATGACACCCATACCACCACCCACAAACACAAGTAGACATGGCTTATCCCTACAAATCGGGTGGCAAACATAGAAAGCAGTAGGCCATTTGGCCCTTCGAGCCAGCACCACCATTCAATATGATGATGGCTGATCATCTAAAATCAGTACCTCTTTCCTGCTTTTTCGCCATATCCCTTGATTCCTATAGCCTTAAAAGTCAAATCTAACTCTTTCTTGTCAATATCATATCTCTGTCACCAATATCATTTTTATTGACATGCAAATTGGGGAAGACGTTAATTGGTCTGCACACGTGGATCTGAGAGGTAATTATGGGGACAATAACCCACAAACGGATAACACAATACGCCCAGCGGTGAAACTAGGAGGTAGACACGATTGAGGTTCAGCCAGCAACTATATCAATTCCCCTGCAATCAAGGGTTGAGAAGCTGTGGGAATCACACTAGTTGTCCTAAGTCCCTTCAGAACAGTAACTGCTCCCGCAACAACAGCTTCGTCCGCTGGACTGGAGGGTGGCAGCTTCGTCCGCCCCGGGCCGCGGAGTTTGAACCGGCCCATTCGCGGAGCTCGGATTCGGCCGCGGGACTTACCATCTCCCGGCAGGGGGCCCAACATCGAAAGCCTGGATCACCTCAACGCAGAGGAAGAACAAGGAAGGAAGAGACAAGGACTTTAAGACTTTTGCCTTCCATCACAGTGAGGAGGCATCTGGTAGACTCACTGTGGTGGCAGTGTGGGTGGCAGTGTGAACTGTGAAGAGGATGTTAGGAGGTTGCAGGGTGACATGGACAGGTTGAGTGAGTGGGCAGATGCGTGGCAGATGCAGTATAATATAGATAAATGTGCGGTTATCCACTTTGGCGGCAAAAACAAGGGGGCAGATTTGTTATCTCAATGGGGTTAGGTTAGGTAAGGGGGAGGTGCAGCGAGACCTGGGCGTCCTTGTACACCGGTCACTGAAAGTTGGCTTACAGGTACAGCAGGCAGTGAAGAAAGCTAATGGAATGTTGGCCTTCATAACAAGAGGATTTCAGTATAGGAATAAAGAGGTTCTTCTGCAGTTGTATAGGGCTCTGGCGAGACCACATCTGGAGTATTGTGTACAGTTTTGGTCTCCTAATTTGAGGAAGGACATCCTTGTGATTGAGGCAATGCAGCGTAGATTCACGAGATTGATCCCTGGGATGGCGGGACTGTCATATGAGGAAAGATTGAAAAGACTAGGCTTGTATTCACTGGAGTTTAGAAAGATGAGGGGGGATCTTATAGAAATATACAAATATTATAAAAGGACTGGACAAGCTAGATGCAGGAAAAATGTTCCCAATGTTGGGCGAGTCCAGAACCAGTGGCCACAATTTTAGAATAAAGGGGAGGTCATTTAAGACTGAGGTGAGAAAAAACTTTTTCACCCAGAGTGTTGTGAATTTATGGAATTCCCTGATACAGAGGGCAGTGGAGGCCAAGTCACTGGATGGATTTAAGTGAGAGTTAGATAGAGCTTTAGGGGCTAGTGGAGTCAAGGGATATGGGGAGAAGGCAGGCATGGGTTATTGATAGGGGACAATCAGCCATGATCACAATGAATGGCGGTGCTAGCTCGAAGGGCCGAATGGCCTCCTCCTGCACCTATTTTCTATGTTTCTATGTCTATGTTTCTAAACTGTGTTCATTGTGTGTTCTGTTATTTTATTCTCTGTCATGACTGCAAGGTACGTAATTTCATTCAAACTAAAAGTTTGAATGATAATAAAGGATACTTTATACTTTATGTCAATGTTTGTGTCATCCTTCAAAATTATAAAAAGGATACATTTGGCTGGGACTCATTGTGTTAATATATTAATTATAGGGTTCTGAAATACAGGGTTGCAATTCAGTCACACAATTTAACCAGAGTATAGACCAGGTATAAGCTAACAGTAAAATTATTCCAATTTTCCAGTGGAAAGAACTCACTCAGTCTTCTGTACTTAGCTAAAAGATTGGCAATGCTTGCATAGTCGTTCTGCTGAGGAATAAGCATTCATTACAATAGACAATAAACAATAGGTGCAGGACTAGGCCATTCGGTCCTTCGAGCCAGCACTGCCATTCACTGTGATCATGGCTGATCATCCACAATCAGTATCCCGTTCCGGCCTTCTCCCCTATCTTTAAGAGCTCTATCTAACTCTCTCTTGAAAGCATCCAGAGAGTTGGCCTCCACTGCCTTCTAAAGCAGAGAATTCCACAGATTCACAACTCTGGGTGAAAAAGTGTTTTCTCATCTTCGTTCTAAATGGTCTACCCCTTATTCTTAAACTGTGGCCCCTGGTTCTGGACTCCCCTAACATCGGGAACATGTTTCCTGCTTCTAGCGTGTCCAATCCCATAATAATCTTATAAGTTTCAATAAGATCCACTCTCATCCTTCTAAATTCCAATATATACAAGCCCAGTTGCTCAATTCTTTCAACATATGACATTCACTGGAATCCCAGGAATTAACTTCGTGAACCTACTCCCTCAATAGCAAGAATGTCCTTTCTCAAATTTGGAGATCAAATCTGCACACGATACTCCAGGTGTGGTCTCAATCGGGTCCTGTACAACTGCAGTAGGACCTCTTTGCTCCTTTACTCAACTTCTCTTGTTATGAAGGCCAACATGCCATTCGCTTTCTTCACTGCCTACTATACCTACATGCTTACTTTCAGTGAATGATGAACAAGGACACCCAGATCTCGTTGTACTTCCCATTTACCTAACGACACCATTTAGATAGTAATATGCCTTCCTGTTCTTGCCACCAACGTGGATAACCTCACATTTATCCACATTAAACCTGTATCTGTCATGCATCTGCCCACTCACCCAACCTGTCCAATTCACCCTGCATTCTCATAGCATCCTCCTCACAGTTCATACTGCCACCCAGCTTTGTGTCATCTGAAAATGTGCTAATGTTTCTTTGAATCCCGTCATCCAAATCATTAATGTATATTGTAAATAGCTGCAGTCCCTGCACCGAATCTTGCGGTACTCCACTAGTCACTGCCTGCCTTTCTGAAAGGGACCCGTTAATCCCTACTCTTTGTTTCCTGTCTGACAACCAATTTTCTATCTATGTCAGTGCCCCACCCCCAATACCATGTGCTCTAATTTTGCTCACAAATCTCCTATGTGGGACCTTATCAAATGCTTTCTGAAAGTCCAGGCACACTACATCCACTGGCTCTCCCTTGTCCATTTTCCTAGTTACATCCTCAAACAATTCCAGAAGATTAGTCAAGCATGATTTCCCCTTCGTAAATCCATGCTGACTTGGACCGATCCTGTTACTGCTATCCAAATGTGCGGCTGTTTCATCTTTTGTGATTTACTCCAGCATTTTCCCCACCACCGATGTCAGCCTAACTGGTCTATAATTCCCTGTTTTCTCTCTCCCTCCTTTCTTAAAAAATGGGATAACATTAGCTACCCTCCAATCCACAAGAACTGATCCTGAGTCAATAGAACATTGGAAAATTATCACCAATGCATCCACGATTTCTGGAGCCACCTCCTTAAGTACTCTGGAATGCAGACCATCAGGCCCTGGGGATTTATCACCCTTCAGTCCCATCAGTCTACCCAACAAAACCATGCATAGCATAAATTCTGCTTGCTGAACCATCAAAGGCTGCAGTGTCTTTTCATGCATCCGCCAGCAGGTTTAAAGGGAGACTTTGCAATTTCTTCACTTTTCATGGCACACGCATGCAGCTTTATAACATGTGGTGTGGCTGAGAAGGGTTGAAGCATATTGAAAAACAGTAATAAATTATTCCCATTCACAGTCCATGTTTACAAATAAAAACTTGAATGAGGCATGAGACATATTACTGACCTGCTATTGGTGGGCCAATGAGGTAGGGTATCCCATGGATAAAGTACACTATTCCCAGGGCAGAGGAGAGGAAAGGAATTCCTACTATGTCCGATGTTACTACTGGGATGAGGGCAACATATGCCCCATCAAAGTATCCATAAAGTACAGCATAGGGAACCAGGAGTGGGAAAGATCTCAGAATAGGAATGAAGAGAGAGGAGACTCCATCCAGCCCAATGGTTAAAAGGTAACAGTATTTGCGATATTTCTTCAACCACCTGCGGATTTAAGGTGAGATGGTCGTCAGAATAATTAAAAAAAAAATTGTTTCTGTATATTGGTAAACAAATAAAATCATTACTGCCTGATTTTATTGCAGAATATTAAAATACTGTTTTAAATAATGTAGACTTTTAATATAGAATTTTGGTATCAAAAGGTTATGGGGAGAAAGCAGGAGAATGGTGTTGAAAGGGGAAAATAGATCGAATGGCAGAGCAGGCTCAATGAGCTGAATAGCTCCAATCTGCTCCTATGGCTTATGATCTAATGACTCCTTGCTGAAGTCCATATAGATGACATTTATTGCCTTACCCTCAATCCCTTTGATCACTTTAAAAAAAACAAATAAATTCATAAGACCCGACCTTCCACCTGCAAAATCTTGCTGACTATTCTTAATCAGTACCTGTCTATCCAAAGCATATCTTATCCTTCACAATCCACTCCATTATCTTACCTGCCACTCATTTAGGAAGGAACTGCACATGCCGGTTTACACCGAATATAGACACAACAAGCTGGAGTAACTCAGCAGATCTGACAGCATCTCTGGAGAGTTGGTGGCGTTTCAGCTCAGAACTCTTCTGCAGACTGGAAGAAGGGGTTGGGGGGTGGGGTGAGGGGAATAAAGAAATTCCCCTCACCCCCTTGAATCGAGGAAAAGTCAGAATCAATCAGGGCTTGAAGCAGATGACCTGAGGAAGGGTGGAGCCATTAATTGCCCATTGTTGGCTGGGAAACCGTACTCCCAATTCCTCTGTCTTTGCCGTGCTTGCTCCCAGGATGAGCTGTTCCATATTAGGACATCAGAGGTGTCCTCATTATTTAGGGAATGTGGGTTCCTCCCTTCTTTCATAGATGAGGCCCTCTGCTTTTGCTTCCCTTCTCCCAGTTGCAACAGGGACAGATTCCCCATAGTCCTCACCTTTCACCCCATCAGCCGTCATATACAAGACATAATCCTCCGACATTTTTGCCACCTGAAACGGGATCCGACCACAAGCCACATATTCCCATCTCCACCCCTTTCCACTTTCCGTAAAGACCATTCCCTCCGCAACTCCCTGTTTAAATCATCCCTTCCCACCTCCTCCCCAGGTACCTTCCCCTACACCCACAGGAGATGCAACACCTGTCCTTATACCTCCTCCCTCGACTTGGTCCAGGGACCCCGACAGACCTTTCAGGTGAGGCAGATGTTCACTTGCACCTCCTCCAACATCCTCTACTGTACCCGCTGTTCCAGGTGTGGACTCCTGTATATCGGTGAGACCAAGCGCAGGCTCTGCGATCGTTTTGCTGAACACCTCCGCTCAGTCCGCCTTGGCCTACATGATCTCCTGGTTGCAAATCATTTTAACTCCCCTTCCCATTCCCACATTGGCCTTTATGTCATGGACCCTCTCCACTGTCAGAGTGAGGCCAAACACAAATTGAAGGAACAGCACCTCATCGTTTCGCTTGGGAAGCTTACAACAAAGTGGTATGAACATTGATTTCTCTAATTTCAAGTAACTCTGCATTCCGTCACTCTCTCCCCCTCCCCCTCCAGTTTATATCCAACACCCCACCTCTACTTTCAGTCTGAAGAAGGGTTCTGACCATAACTATCACCACTCCTTTACTCCAGAGATGCTGTCTGACCAGCTGTGTTACTCCAGCATTTTGTGTCTATCATAGATGTTAGGCTCACTAGTTACTAGTTCCAGGCTTTTCCTTGCAGCCTTTCTTAAATAGAGGCACAACCTTAGCGATCCTCCAGTCATCCAGCACCTTGCCCGTGTCTAATGATAATTCATATATCTTAGCCAAGGCTCCCACAATTTCTCACAGTGTTCTCCGATATATCTGATCAGGCCCTGGGGATTTATTTAGCGTCATATGCACTGGCACCTCCAGTATCTGCTTGACCACAGTACGGACCATCCTCAAGACATCCCCATTGATTGTCCCAACTTAGAGTCATGGAGAGTTATACAGCATGAAAACAGGCCCTTTGGCTCAACATGTCCCACGTCTGTATTTGGCCCATATCCTTCTAAACCTGTCCTATCCATGTACCTGTCTAATTGCTTCTTAAACGTCGTGATAGTCCCTGGCTAAAGGACCTCCACCGGCAGCTTGTTCCATAGACCCATCAACCTTTGCATGAAAAAGTTACCCCTCAGATTTTGATTACATCTTTCCCCCTTCACCTTCAACCTATGGTTCTCGATTTGCCTACTCTGGGAAAGAGACTCTGTGCGTCCACTCAATCTATTCCTCTCATGATTATATACACCTCTATAAGATCACCCCTCATCCTCCTGTGCTCCAGGGAATAGAGTCCCAGCCTGCTCAACCACTCCCTATAGCTTAGACACCCGAGTCCTGGCAACATCCTTGTAAATCTTCTCTGCACCTTTTCCAACTTAACAACATCTTTTCTATAACATGTGCCCAAAACTGAACACAATATGCAGCGTCACCATTGTCTTATATAACTGCAACATGGTGCCTGGAACTGAACATAATATGCAGCCTCACCATTGTCTTATATAACTGCAACATGACCTCCCAACTCTATACAAACCTTCATGGTTTAATTATCCTACAGTGCCTTCCCCATCCCCTGCAGCTCCACACATTAGGTGACAGTTTTGGTTTCCGTGGAGCCTCATTCTCTCTCTGGTTACCCTCTTTCCCTTGATCTATTTGTAAAATCTCTTTTGATTCTCTTTAAGTTATCTCCTACCCCCTTTTTTTAATTTAGTTTAGAGATACAGCATGGAAATAGGCCCTTCGGCCCACTGAGTTCATGCCGACCTGCAATGACCTTTTCTCGTTAGTTTTATATTATTTCACTCTTCGTGTCTACACTATTTGCAATTTACAGGAGCCAATTATCCTACAAACCCGCACGTCTTTGAGATGTGAGATAAACCTGAGCACCTGGAGGAAACCCACAAGGTCACAGCTAGAAATGGAAACTCCACACAGACAGCACATGAAGTCAGGGTCGAACCCAGGTCTCTGGCACTGAGAGGCAGCAGCTCTATTAGCTGCGCCACAGTGTCACCCTCCTGATTGATTTTATAAGTGTGCTTCTCGGTTCCCTAAACTCCTGCAGAGAGGTACTTGATCCCAGCTGCCTGTACCTTCCATCGCCTCCTTTTTCCTGAACTGATTGTCAACTCTCTTGGCATCTAGACTTTCACTTCCAGCTGCCACTCTAACAGGAACACGCATGCCTTCAACTCTCACCGTCACTCTTGAAAACACATCCCACTTTCCAGATGTGCCTTTGGCTGCAAACATCCTACTTCAAACAGCTTTAAGTTCCTGTCTGATACCATCAAAGTCAGCCCAATATTTCAACAAATATTCTAATGAGAGATGGACTTCCATGGTCCAGTTCCACAAATAGAGACATCGAATTATAAAGTTAAACAGCACAAATAAAGACACTTTGGCCAACTCATCCATGCGGCCCAAGATGCCCCATCTAAGCTAGTATCATTTGCCTACATTTGGCCCATCTATATTACTAAAAGTAAGATCTTGACCGCTTTTGTCTCACTCCGATGTGATTTCCGAGAGAACACCGCCACTTACAGCCGTCATTTTTGGCCACCTCGCTCAGAGCCCCCCTCTGCCAGATTGGACTGGAGGATTTTTCCCATCGATGAAAAATCAGGGAGATATTAATGTTTAAAAAGAATTCGCCATTCTCTCTGCTGCCCCCGCTGGCGACAGGGGGGAGGGACTATAAAACCCAGAAGTGTGGTGGCTCACGCAGAGGGTGACATCAAGATGGTGCCGAGTGCAGGCGCCGTTGAATAATTCAGGAGAGCTGCTCTGTCTATGGTGAGTGTGTTTGTTGGATGTTATTTAATGCACGTTTTTGCTTCAGCACCAGCAGCCTCTGCACGAGGCTGTAAACATTTGTTTTACACACTGTATATTCAACATGTTCTGAAGTTTTAAAGAAGGAACTGCAGATGCTGGAAAATCAAAGGTACACAAAAATGCTGGAGAAACTCAGCGGGTGCAGCAGCATCTATGGAGCGAAGGAAATAGGCAACGTTTTGGGCCGAAACCCTTCTTCAGACGTTACTTGGCATTTTAGTATTGGGTGAGTGTGTGTGAGTGAATGAGTCTGTGTGTGTGCATGTGTGTGTGTGTGTGTGTGTGTGTGTGTGTGTGTGTGTGTGTGTGTGTGTGTGTATGTGTGTGTGTGTGTGTGTGTGTGTGTGTGTGTGTGTGTGTGTGTGTGTGAATGTGTGTGTGTGTGTGTGAATATGTGTGTGTGTGTGTGTGTCTGTGTGTGTGTGAATGAGTCTGTGTGTGTGTGAATGAGTCTGTGTGTGTGTGAATGAGTCTGTGTGTGTGTGTGTGTGTGTGTGTGTGTGTGTGTGTGTGTGCGTGTGTGTGTGAATGAGTCTGTGTGTGTGTGTGTGTGTGAGTGAGTCTGTGTGTGTGTGTGTGAGTGTGTGAATGAGTCTGTGTGTGTGTGTGTGTGTGTGAATGACAAGGAGCAGAGTGGGGGGGGGGGTGAAGGGAGGAGGGGTGACTGAGTGAACTGCCAGCATACCAGGCGTGAGTGAGTGCACTGCCAGCTCAATAATCCATTAAGTCCACCCTCTCCCCCATCTCTCTCACAGTCTGTGTCACCTGTTTTGGGCAGAATTTCTGGCAGTTTCTCAGCTGAGCCTGGCAGGTCCGAGTAACAGGACTGCCAGGCCTCAGTGACTGAGCTGCCAGCCCAAGAATCCATTCGGCCCACAATGTCTATATTAGCCCTCTGGAAACCAGTACCATCAGCCCACAACACCCATACTAGCGCAACAGGGGACAGTGTTAGCTGTGAGGAGGATGCTCGGAGGCTGCAAGGTGACTTGGATAGGCTGGGTGAGTGGGCAAATGCATGGCAGATGCAGTATAATGTGGATAAATGTGAGGCTATCCACTTTGGTGGCAAAAACAGGAAAGTAGAACTATTATCTGAATTATGGCCGATTAGGAAAAGGGGAGATGCAACGAGACCTGGGTGTCATGGTACACCAGTCATTAAAAGTAGGCATGCAGGTGCAGCAGGCAGTGAAGAAGGCAAATGGTATGTTAGCATTCATAGCAAAAGGATTTGAGTATAGGAGCAGGGAGGTTCTACTGCAGTTGTACAGGGTCTTGGTGAGACCACACCTGGAGTATTGCGTACAGTTTTGGTCTCCTAATCTGAGGAAAAACATTCTTGCCATAGAGGGAGTACAGAGAAGGTTCACCCAGACTGATTCTGGGATGTCAGGACTTTCATATGAAGAAAGACTGGATAGACTCGGTTTGTACTCGCTAGAATTTAGAAGATTGAGGGGGGATCTTGTAGAAACGTACAAAATTCTTAAGGGGTTGGACAGGCTAGATGCAGGAAGATTGTTCCCGATGTTGGGGAAGTCCAGAACAAGGGGTCACAGTTTAAGGATAAGGGGGAAATCGTTTAGGACCGAGATGAGGAAAACGTTTTTTCACACAGAGAGTGGTGAATCTCTGGAACTCTCTGCCACAGAAGGTAGTTGAGGCCAGTTCATTGGCTATATTTTAAGAGGGAGTTAGATGTGGCCCCTTGTGGCTAAAGGGATCAGGGGGTATGGAGAGAAAGCAAGGTACAGGATACAGAGTTGGATGATCAGCCATGATCATATTGAATGGCGGTGCAGGCTCGATGGGCCGAATGGCCTACTCCCTGCACCTATTTTCTATGTTTCTATGTTTCTATGTAACAGAAAGCCCCCTCCCCCCACTGGCGAGCAATAGTGGAATTGGTGGAGAGGTGGAATATTGTGTTAGGTGACCATCCTTCCCGTGTGATGCTGGGACCCAACGGGTCCCACTTAGTCTAGTAGACTCTAAAATTTTCCTATGAACCTGTCTAAATTCCTTTTAAATGATGTTACAGTACCTGCCTCAATTACCCGCTTCTAGCAACTTGCCGCCCTCATGCCATTCCCAATTTCCTGAGAGTGGGTCAATCTTTGCCCTCTCCCTCTACATATTGCCTGAGGAAACCTTTCTATACAAACTAGACAAATTCCACCCTGTCCAAGACCTTAGTACTATGCAGTCCGAGTCATATTGGGAAAACTAAAAATCCCCTACTATGACAACCCTATTAGATTTGCAGCTGTCTGCAATCTCCTGGTACATTTACTCTTCTAATTCCCATTGACTATTTGGGAGCTTGCAGCAAGGTGATCATCCCCTTTTTATTTCTCATCTCCACCCATGTAGCCTCACTGGATGAACCGTCAGTAATGTCATCTTGGGCTATTGCCGTGACATCCTCCTTCATCATTAAAGCAACCCCCACCTCTGTTGCCTGAAGCACCTGTATCCTGGAACACCTGTCGCCTGGAACACCTGTATCCTGGAACACCTGTATCCTGCAACACCTGTATCCTGCAACACCTGTATCCTGCAACACCTGTATCCTGCAACACCTGTATCCTGCAACACCTGTATCCTACAACACCTGTATCCTGCAACACCTGTATCCTGCAACACCTGTATCCAGGGTCCAGGAGTGGAAAGGGATGCAGAAAGTTGTAACAACTGCCCAGTCCATCATCAGCTCTGACCTCCCCACCATCGAAGGGATCTATCGCAGTCGCTGCCTCAAAAAGGCAGCCAGCATCATCAAGGACCCACACCATCCTGACCACACACTCATCTCTCCGCTGCCATCGGGCAGAAGGTACAGGAGCCTGAAATCTGTTACAACCAGGTTCAGGAACAACTGCTTCCTCACAGCCATCAGGCTATTAAACTCGCCAACAAACAAACTCTGAACTATAACAGCCTATTGCACTTTATCTGCTTATTTATGTGTGTATTCTATGGTATATGGACACACTGAACTGTTTCTGTATTTATGCTTACAATATTCTGTTGTGCTGCAGCAAGCAAGAATTTCATTGTCCTATCTGGGACACATGACAATAAACTCTTTTGACTTGACTTGACATTAAACCACCAGTCTTGGTCCTCTCGTAACCAGGTTTTGTAATGGCTATAACATCCCAGATGCACGTACCTACAGTGGCTTGCAAAAGTATTCATACCCCTTGAACTTTACCACATTTTGTCACGTTACAACCACAAACGTAAATGTATTTATTGAGATTTTATGTGATAGACCAACACACAGTGGCGCATAATTGTGAAGTGGAAGGAAAATGATACATGGTTTTCAAATTGTTTTACAAATAAAAAACTGAAAAGTGTCGCGTACAAAAGTATTCAGCCCCCTTTACTATGATACCCCTAAATAAAATCCAGTGCAACCAATTGCCTTCAGAAGTCACCTAATTAGTAAATAGAGTCCACTTGTGTGTAATCTAATCTCAGTATAAATACAGCTGTTCTGTGAAGGCCCTCAGAGGTTTGTTAGAGAACATTAGTGAACAAACAGCATCATGAAGCCAAGGAACACACCAGACAGGTCAGGGATAAAGTTGTGGAGAAGTTTAAAGCAGGGTTAGGTTATAAAAAATATCCCAAGCTTTGAACATCTCCACGGAGCACTGTTCAATCCATCATCCGAAAATGGGAAAGAGTATGGCACAACTGCAAACCTACCAAGACATGGCCGTCCACCTAAACTGACAGGCCGGGCAAGGAGAGCATTGATCAGAGAAGCAGCAAGAGCCCCATGGTAACTCTGGAGGAGCTGCAGAGATCCACAGCTCAGGTGGGAGAATCTCGTCCACAGGACAACTATTAGTTGTGCACTCCACAAATCGGGCCTTTATGGAAGAGTGGCAAGAAGAAAGCCATTGTTGAAAAAAAGCCATAAGAAGTCCCGTTTGCAGTTTGCCACAAGCCATGTGGGGGGACACAGCAAACATGTGGAGGAAGGTGCTCTGGTCAGATGAGACCAAAATTGAAATTTTTTGCCTAAATGCAAAACGCTATGTGTGGCGGAAACCTAACACTGCACATCACCCTTAACACACTATCCCCACTGTGAAACATGGTGGTGGCAGCATCATGCTGTGGGGATGCTTTTCTTCAGCAGGGACAGGGAAGCTGGTCAGAGTTGATGGGAAGATGGATGGAGCCAAATACAGGGCAATCTTGGAAGAAAACCTGTTAGAGTCTGCAAAAGACTTGAGACTGGGGCGGAGTTTCACCTTCCAGCAGGACAACGACCCTAAACATTACAGCCAGAGCTACAATGGAATGGTTTAGATCAAAGTATATTCATGTGTTAGAAATGGCCCAGTCAAAGTCCAGACCTAAATCCAATTGAGAATCTCTGGCAAGACTTGAAAATTGTTGTTCACAGAACGCTCTCCATCCAATCTGACTGAGCTTGAGCTATTTTGCAAAGAAGAATGGGCAAAAATTTGTCTCTAGATGTGCAAAGCTGTAGAGACATACCCCCAAAAGACTTGCAGCTGTAATTGCAGCGAAAGGTGGTTCTACAAAGTATTGACTCGGGGGGGCTGAATACTTTTGCACGCGACACCTTTTCTGTTTTTTATTTGTAAAAAAATTTGAAAACCATGTATCATTTTCCTTCCACTTCACAATTATGCACCATTTTGTGTGGTCTATCACATAAAATTCCCAATAAAATACATTTACGTTTGTGGTTGTAACGTGACAAAATGTGGAAAAGTTCAAGGGGTATGAAAACTTTTGCAAGCCACTGTATCTATGCCTGAGACCACCCTCCTTAACCATTGAGCCTCTCGCATTTAAAATAAACCAATACTCCTAAAATAGACACACAATGCTGGAGTATCTGACTGGGCAGGCCGCATAAAGCCATAGAGTCATTGGGTTCAAACTAAGTCTGAGGAAGGATCTCAACCTCACCTATTCCTTTTCTCCAGAGATGTTGCCTGACCCGCTGAGTTACTCCAGCATTTTGTAGTTATCTTCAGTGTGAACCAACATCTACAGTTCCTTCCTAAACAATAGACCTGCCTTGCTCGCTGCTATGCTGCTGCCTATCCTGCTTACTGAGCTTGTTTCCATCACATTCTGTACTGACATAGTCTCTCACCAATCTCCCTCCTGCATTTTAACCCACCCCCTGCCAATCTAGTTTAAACCCTCCCATGTTGCACTCGTCAACCTACCTGCCAGTTTAGTTTATAGTGTGGAAACATGCCCTTCAGCCCAATGAGTCCACGTCCATCATCATTTCTTACAGAAGCCAATTAACCAACAAACCTGCACATCTCTGGAATCTGGGTGGGATCCGGAGCACCCGAAGGAAACCCACATGGTCACGGGGAGAACGTACAAACTCTGTGGAAGACAGCTTCCCGAGTGGGGATGGAACCTGGGTCTCGGCGCTGTGAGACAGCAACTCTACCGCTGTGCCACCGTGCCGCCCCACAGAGGCCCAAGAGCCGTTGGAGAGATCGCAGAGGGAGGAGCTACACCCGAGCGGTAGGACTTAAAAAGGAGCGCGGGGTTTGTTCCTTACAGAGGCCCAAGAGCCGTTGGAGAGATCGCAGAGGGAGGAGCTACACCCGAGCGGTAGGACTTAAAAAGGAGCGCGGGGTTTGTTCCTTACAGAGGCCCAAGAGCCGTTGGAGAGATCGCAGAGGGAGGAGCTACACCCGAGCGGTAGGACTTAAAAAGGAGCGCGGGGTTTGTTCCTTACAGAGGCCCAAGAGCCGTTGGAGAGATCGCAGAGGGAGGAGCTACACCCGAGCGGTAGGACTTAAAAAGGAGCGCGGGGCTTGTTCCTTACAGAGGCCCAAGAGCCGTTGGAGAGATCGCAGAGGGAGGAGCTACACCCGAGCGGTAGGACTTAAAAAGGAACCCAAATCTGTAACGTTCCAAGTTCCACTTCAAAAACAAGTGGGTTTGAGGAAGCCGCTGATTGGTGGACGCAGACAAGAGGGAGCAGCTGATTGGGAGTCAGATCCCTGCTGATTGTACTGTATTGTATCAGTTTGTTTTGTATTGTAGCAGTTTGTTTTGTATTCTATCCAGGGTAAGGGAGTATGAGGGCCAGGGCAGTTTACTGTTCTGGATGTCAGATGTGGGAAGTCATGGAGTCTGATAGCCCTCCAGACGTCCACATCTGCGCCAGGTGTATCGAGATGGGGCTCCTAATGGACCGTATTAGGAACCTGGAGCAGCAGCTCGATGACCTCCGTCTGGTCAGGGAGAGCGAGGAAGTCATTGAGAGGAGTTACAGGGATGTGGTCACTCCAACACCACAGGAGGCAGGCAAGTGGATCACGGTTGGGAGAGGCAAGGGGCACAGGCAGGGACTAGAGAGTACCCCGGTGGCTGTACACCTTGACAATAAGTACTCCTGTTTGAGCACTGTTGGGGTGGACAGCCTACCTGGGGGTAGCGACAGCGGCCGGGCCTCCGGTATAGAGACCGGTCCTGTTGCTCAGAAGGGTAAGGAAAAGAAGAGGAGGGCAATATTAATAGGGGACTCTATAGTTAGGGGGTCAGACAGGCGATTCTGTGGACGCAGTCGGGAGACCCGGATGGTAGTTTGCCTCCCTGGTGCCAGGGTCTGTGATGTGTCTCAACGTGTCCAAGACATCCTGAAAGGGCAGGGAGAGGAGCCCGAGGTCGTGATACATATAGGTACCAATGACATAGGTAAAAAAAGAGAAGAGGTCCTGAAAGGAGAATTTAGGGAGTTAGGAGGGGAGTTAAAGAGAAGGACAGCAAAGGTAACAATCTCGGGATTACTGCCTGTGCCACGCGACAGTGAGAGTAGGAATGGAGCGAGGTGGAGGATAAATGCGTGGCTGAAGGACTGGTGCAGAAGGAAGGGATTCAAATTTCTGGATCATTGGGACCTCTTTTGTGGAAGGTTCGACCTGTACAAAAAGGATGGGTTGCACTTCAACCTGAGGGGGACCGATATCCTGGCAGGGAGATCTGCAAAGGCTACTTGGGGAGACTTTAAACTAGAATGGTTGGGGGGAGGGACTCAAATAGAGAATGCTATTAGACAGTGTGTGAGGCAGGAGGCAGAGAAGGAAAGCACTCACACCCAACATGTAGGGGGGGAAGAAGAAAACAATAATAAACAGAGAATAAGAGGTGGTGGGGTTCTTAAATGGGTGAGCAGAGAAACAGAGGGGTGTAAAATGCGGGCGGAAGCAATAGGTAGCAAGGTGAAAAGTAAAAGTGGCAGGCAGACAAATCCAGGGCAAAAATCAAAAAGAGCCACTTTTCAACATAATTGTATAAGGGGTAAGAGCGTTGTAAAAACAAGCCTGAAGGCTTTGTGTCTCAATGCAAGGAGCATTCGTAATAAGGTGGATGAGTTGAACGTGCAGATAGCAATTAATGATTATGATATAGTTGGGATCACGGAGACATGGCTCCAGGGTGACCAAGGCTGGGAGCTGAACATCCAGGGATATTCATTATTCAGGAGGGATAGAGAGAAAGGAAAAGGAGGTGGGGTAGCGTTGCTGGTTAGAGAGAGATTAACGCAGTGGAAAGGAAGGACATTAGCTTGGAGGATGTGGAATCGGTATGGGTAGAGCTGCGAAACACTAAGGGGCAGAAAACGCTGGTGGGTGTTGTGTACAGGCCACCTAGCAGTAGTAGTGAAGATGGGGATGGCATCAAACAGGAAATTAGAAATGCGTGGCTGAAGGACTGGTGCAGAAGGAAGGGATTCAAATTTCTGGATCATTGGGACCTCTTTTGTGGATGAGTTGAGGTGGATGAGTTGAATGTGCAGATAGCTATTAATGATTATGATATAGTTGGGATCACGGAGACATGGCTCCAGGGTGACCAAGGCTGGGAGCTGAAAATCCAGGGATATTCAATATTCAGGAGGGATAGACAGAAAGGAAAAGGAGGTGGGGTTGATTTGCTGGCTTTGCTGGTTAGAGAGGAGATTAACGCAACAGAAAGTAAGGATTTAGCTTGGAGGATGTGGGTAGAGCTGCGAAACACTAAGGGGCAGAAAACGCTAGTGGGTGTTGTGTACAGGCCACCTAACAGTAGTAGTGGAGTTGGGGATGGCATCAAACAGGAAATTAGAAATGCGTGCAACAAAGGTAAAAACAGTTATAATGGGTGACTTCAATCTACATATAGATTGGGTGAATCAAATTGGCAGGGGTGCTGAGGAAGAGGATTTCTTGGAATGTATGAGGGATAGTTATCTAAACCAACATGTAAGGAACCAACGAGCGAGCAGGCTATTCTAGACTGGGTATTGAGTAATGAGGAAGGGTTAGTAGCCAGACTTGTTGTGCGTGCCCCTTGGGCAAGAGTGACCATAATATGGTTGAGGTTCTTCATTAGGATGGAGAGTGACATTGTTAATTCAGAAACAAAGGTTCTGAACTTAAAGAAAGGTAACTTGAGGGTATGAGACGTGAATTGGCCAAGATTGACTGGCAATTAGTTCTAAAAGGGTTGACGGTGGATATGCAATGGAAGGCATTTAAGACTGCATGGATGAACTACAAAAATTGTTCATCCCAGTTTGGCAAAAGAATAAATCAGGGAAGGTAGTGCATCCGTGGATAACAAGGGAAATCAGGGATAGTATCAAAGCAAAAGATGATGCGTACAAATTAGCCAGAAAAAGTAGCATACCAGAGGACTGGGAGAAATTCAGAGACCAGCAGAGGAGGACAAAGGGCTTAATTAGGAAAGGGAAAATAGATTATGAAAGGAAACTGGCAGGGAACATAAAAACTGACTGCAAAAGTTTTTATAGATATGTGAAGAGAAAGAGATTAGTTAAAACAAATGTAGGTCCCTTGCAGTCAGAAACAGGTGAATTGATCATGGGGAACAAGGATATGGCGGACCAATTGAATAACTACTTTGGTTCCGTCTTCACTATGGAAGACATAAATAATCTGCCGGAAATAGCAGGGGGCCGCGGGTCAAAGGAGATGGAGGAACTGAGTGAAATCCAGGTTAGTCGGGAAGTGGTGTTGGGTAAATTGAATGGATTAAAGGTCGATAAATCACCAGGGCCAGATAGGCTGCATCCCAGAGTACTTAAGGAAGTAGCTCCAGAAATAGTGGATGCATTAGTGCTAAGTTTTCAAAACTCTTTAGATTCTGGAGTAGTTCCTGAGGATTGGAGGGTAGCAAACGTAACCCCACTTTTTAAGAAGGGAGGGAGAGAGAAAACGGGGAATTACAGACCAGTTAGTCTAACATCGGTAGTGGGGAAACTGCTAGAGTCAGTTATTAAAGATGGGATAGCAGCACATTTGGAAAGTGGTGAAATCATTGGACAAAGTCAGCATGGATTTACGAAAGGTAAATCGTGTCTGACGAATCTTATAGAATTTTTCGAGGATGTAACTAGTAGAGTGGATAGGGGAGAACCAGTGGATGTGTTGTATCTGAACTTTCAGAAGGCTTTCGACAAGGTACCACATAAGAGATTAGGATACAAACTTAAATCACACGGTATTGGGGGTTCAGTATTGATGTGGATAGAGAACTGGCTGGCAAACAGGAAGCAAAGAGTAGGAGTAAACGGGTCCTTTGCACAATGGCAGGCAGTGACTAGTGGGGTACCGCAAGGCTCAGTGCTGGGACCCCAGCTATTTACAATTTATATTAATGATCTGGACGAGGGAATTGAAAGCAACATCTCCAAGTTTGCGGATGACACTAAGCTGGGGGGCAGTGTTAGCTGTGAGGAGGATGCTAGGAGACTGCAAGGTGACTTGGATAGGCTGGGTGAGTGGGCAAATGTTTGGCAGATGCAGTATAATGTGGATAAATGTGAGGTTATCCACTTTGGTGGCAAGAACGGGAAGGCAGACTATTATCTAAATGGTGGCCGATTAGGAAATGGGGAGATGCAGCGAGACCTGGGTGTCATGGTACACCAGTCATTGAAAGTAGGCATGCAGGTGCAGCAGGCAGTGAAGAAAGCGAATGGTATGTTGGCCTTCATAGCAAGAGGATTTGAGTATAGGAGCAGGGAGGTTCTACTGCAGTTGTACAGGGTCTTGGTGAGACCACACCTGGCGTATTGCGTACAGTTTTGGTCTCCAAATCTGAGGAAGGACATTATAGCCATAGAGGGAGTGCAGAGAAGGTTCACCAGACTGATTCCTGGGATGTCAGGACTTTCATATGAAGAAAGACTGGATAGACTTGGCTTATACTCGCTAGAATTTAGGAGATTGAGAGGGGATCTTATAGAAACGTACAAATATTCTTATGGGGTTGGACAGGCTAGATGCAGGAAGATTGTTCCCGATGTTGGGGAAGTCCAGGACAAGGGGTCACAGCTTAAGGATAAGGGGGAAATCCTTTAAGACCGAGATGAGGAAAAACATTTTCACACAGAGAGTGGTGAATCTCTGGAACTCTCTGCCACAGAGGGTAGTTGAGGCCAGTTCATTGGCTATATTTAAGAGGGAGTTAGATGTGGCCCTTGTGGCTAAGGGGATCAGGGGGTATGGAGAGAAGGCCGGTACGGGATACTGAGTTGGATGATCAGCCATGATCATATTGAATGGCGGTGCAGGCTCGAAGGGCCGAATGGCCTACTCCTGCATCTATTTTCTATGTTTCTATGTTTCTATGATATTGCGTCAGGATATTGGTTCTCCTCCACTTCTTGTGCAATCCGTCCCTCTTTTATAAATCACCTCTGCCCCAGAAGAGATCCCAATGTTATAAAAATCTGAATCCCTACCACCTGCACTAAGTCATCAGCCACAAATGACCCTGTCCTATCTTCCTATTCTTACTCTCATTACCACGTGACTCTGGCAGCAAACCAGAGATTACGACACTCGAGGTCCTGCTTTTTAACCCTTGGCCCCGCTCCCTGTATATATTCTGCAGAACCTTATCCCTTTTCCTACCGAGATTATTTGTGCCAATGTACACAATGACTTCCGGCTGCTCACCCTCTCCCTTGATAATGTCTGCAACTGGTCTGAGAGGTCTTCAATCCTGGGCTCAGGGAGGCAACATGTCATCCAGTAGTCTCTATTGCTGCCGCACAATCTCCTGTCAGTCCTACTAACTAACGAGTCTCCCATTGTTATGGCCCTGTCTGTCCTCACCCTTCCTGCAGTGCTTTAAGGTCCCACGAGCATGCGACTGCTTGAGCCGTACGTGGTCGCTTGAGCCGTACGGCCTCGCGGGGCCGGTCCCACTTCGATCGCCGGAGCCTAATGGAGTTGTGCGGAGCTGGTCCCGACATCGCGCGGGGCTCCGAAAAACTGTTCAAAAATTCCGTGCGGCAACAGCCTGCCGGCCCGCAGCCACATCGAGGCTGTACGCAGCGTCTTGACGGCGTACGCCTAGCGCGTGGCATTGCGTGATGACGTCACCGCTCGGCGTGCCGTTGCGTGAGGACGTCACCGCCCGACGCCGTGCGACGTCCAAATTCAGTCGGCCTACCTCCTGCCCAGCTGATTGGTGAGTATGATGTCGGGACCAGCCCCGCACAACTCCAGACGGCTCCGCGGCTGGAAGTGGAACCGGCCCCGCGAGGCCGTACGGCTCAAGCCACCACGTTTGGTCGCACTAGCCGCATGCTCGTGGGACAGGTCCTTTAGTCAGGCCCAATGCCACAGACCTGACTACTGCTGCTCTCCCCCAATCTGCCATCCCTCCCCCTCCAAAGGTACCAAGAGCTTACCTGTCCATAGAGTCATGGAGTCATACAGCATGGAAACAGGCCCGTGGGCAAATTCTTCCCATGCCGATCAACATGACCCTTCATGGGACTCTAACTTAAGCTATTCATGTATATCTCAAAATGTTTCTGAAACGTGATCATAACTGCCTCAACTACCACTTCCGACAGCTTGTTCCATACACCCACCATCATTTGTGTAAAAAAGTGACCCCTTAGTTTGCTATTAGATCTTTCCCCACTCACCTTGAACCAATGTCCTCTGGTTCTTGACTCTCCTACTCTGGGCAAAAGTCTGTGCATTTACCCAATCTATTCCTCTTTTGATTGTGTACACCTCTATTAGATCACCCCTCATCCTCCTGCATTCCAAGGAATAAAGTTCTAGCCTGCTCAACCTCTCCATGCAGCTCGGGCCCTCGAGTCCTCGCAATATCCTCAAGTGTTCTCTGCATCCCTTCCAGCTTGATAATTCCCATAACATGGAGACTAAAATTGAACACAATACTTTACATCTGGCCTCACCAATAGCTTCTATGACTGTAACATGAACTCCCAGCTTCTATACTCAATACTCTGGCTGATGAAGGCCAATGTGCTGAAAGCCTTTTTGACCACCCTATCTACCTGTTTTCAAGGAACCATGCACCTGTACTCCTAGATCCCTCTGCTCTACAACACTCCCCAGAGCCCTACCATTCACCATGTGACGTTGTCAAGGGGAATAGCCAAGGGGATTGCAGCACTCTCTACCTACACCCTTTCTCAGCGGTCACCAATCTAATTTCCGCCTATACTCTCGGCATGACCATAGTTGCTCCTATTTATGATCTTCACAGTTTTACTGGTGATCTGAAGGTTGTCCAGCTGCTGCTCCAGTTCCTGAATGCGGTTCGTGAGAAGCTGCAGTTGGACACACCTCACACGGATGTGGTCCTCAGGGACACTGGGAGACTCTCTGATGTCCCACATCCTGAGGAGGAGATCACCACTGCCGTGCCATCTGTGCTGCACTAGACCAAGGGAGATTCACAAGGAAAGGAAAAATACAGACCACACCTTATTGGGCCTGTCCCACTTACACGACATTTTCGGCGACTACCGGCACCAGTCATAGGTCGTTGCAGGTCGCCGAAAATGTTCAACATGTTGAAAATTCAGCGATGACCAGAAAGACGCTACGACTCTTTGGGCGACTGAGGAAACTACTCATGACCATACAGGCGACACCCTGGTGACATGTCACAGGGTGAAGCCTGTATGGTCGTGAGTAGTCGCCCAAAGAGACTACCTTGTTCTGATCACCGCTGGATTTTCAACGTTGAGAATTTTCAGCGACCTGTAACGACCTATGGCGGGTGCCGGCAGTTGCCGAAAACATCGTGTAAGTGGGACAGGCCCATAACTCACTATCACCATCAATGCCAAAGCATCTCAAGTCCAGAGTTAGATTTAGCTTAAGGCTAAAGGAATCAAGGGATATGGGGAAAAAGCAGGAACGGGGTACTGATTTTAGATAATCAGCCATGATCATATTGAATGGCGGTGGTGGCACGAAGGGCCGAATGGCCTACTCCTGCACCTAGTTTTCTATGTTTCAAGTCCAAGACACACTCAGGAATTAGCAAGCGAATCTAAGTTGGTAGCACCTGATAATTTGGCACCACGTGCCTTTAGAATTTCAAAATGTCATCTGCAGTGTGATCTCTAATTCATGGACTAATTGCGATAGACAAAATATTGGTATGTGATATTAGTTTCTCTCTATACTCTGCAGACTTGCCTGTGTCAGAGCCATATACCTCCAAACCATTCTTATCCATGTACCCATTTAGGGGTCTTTAATATCTTGTCATTGTACCCATCTCAACTACTTCATCAGGTGGCTATTTTCATGTACTCACTGCCTTCTGTGTGAAAATGTTACCTCTCAGGTCCCCTTCGAATCTTTCCTCTATCACCTTAAACCTATGCCCTTTATGATTTAATAACCTTGTACAAGGTCACCTCTCAGCCTTTCATGCTCCAGGGGAATAAATAAGAATGTCATTGTTATCTGGGACATTTGAGAATAAAAGACTCTAGACTCTTGACTCTTATCCCACCTAATATAGTTAATACGCTTGCAGATGACACTAACATTGGTTGTATAATGGACAGTGAAGAATGTTGTCTGTGATTACAACACGTTCTGCTCAGCAGGGCTAATGGCCCGAGGAATGGCACATGGAGCTTCATTCGGATAAATGCGAGGTGCTGAACTTTGTTAGGATAAACCTGAGCAGGACTTCTACAGTAAATGGTAGGGTCTTGGGGAGTGTGTGGCAAGACAGAGAGACCTGGGAATGCAGCTGCTTACTTCCGTGAAGATGACAATGCAGATTGACAGGGTGGAGAAGAATGCATTTGACACACTTGCCTTCATTGGTCAATATAATAAGTGGAAGAGTTGGTACATTATGTTACAGCTGGACAAGGATGTTATTAATCTGGAAACGGTGCAAAAACGTTAGAAAGATGTTACCATCTCAACATAGGAGGCTGAGGGGTGACCTTGTAGAGTCATACAGCATGGAAACATGTCCTTCAGCCCCAAATTCCTACTCCAACCAAGCTACCCCCATCTGCACTAGTCCCACCAGCTTGGCCCATATCCTTCTAACATTTCCTATCCATGTATCTGTCCAAATATATGTTAAATGATGTGATAGTACTGCCTCAACTACCCCCCCCTGGCAGTTCACCCCCAACCTTTGTGTGAAAAAGCTGCACCTCAAGTTCCAATTAAATCTTTTCCCTCTCACCTTAAATCTATGTCTTCTACCTTGATTCCCCTACTCTGGGTAAAAGGCTCTGTGCATCTACCCTATCTATTCCTCCACGATCTTATATACCTCTCTCAGATCAGTCCTTATCCTGTGCACCAAGAGATAAAGTCCTAGCCTGCCCAACCTCTCCCTATAACTCAGGCCCTCAAGTCCTGGCAACTTCATACATGTTCTCTGCACCCTTTCCAGCCTCACAACATATTTCCTATAACAGGGTGATCAAAACTGAACACAATACTCCAAATGTGGCCTTACCAATGTCTTGTACAACTGTAACGTAACATGCCAACTTCTATACTCAATACACTGACTGATGAAGGCCAATGTGTCAAAAGTCATTTTGAACACAGTATCTACCTGAGATAGATAGATACTAATAGAACAGTGATCGCTGATCCCAAAAGGTTCACCCACTTCAGTCATTTGGCCTTCCCAATTTCCTAAGAGTAGCTTTGTCCTCACCTCTGTCGGGCCTTCTCCATGTTGCCTGAGGAAGCTTTCCTGAACATATTTCATAAATTGTAACCTATACAAGCACCTGGCATGATGACAGTCCGTATATATTGGGAAAGTTAAAATCTTTATTATCCTTACAGTTGCCTGCCATCTCTAGGTACAATCAGGTCAAACCCAAGTAAAATAGATAGAGTAAAGAGGAACGTACAGAGTGCAGAATATAATTCTCAGCATTGTAGTGCATCGGTTCCATTTACAAAGTACAATGTCTTCAATGGGGTAGAGGTGAATCAGACAGTACCCTCGTTAAAGAAAGGACTGTTCAAAAGCCTGGTAACAAAGGGGAAGACGCTGTTTCTGAGTCTGGTGGTGAGTGGTTTCAAGCTTCCGTACTTCTGCCGAATGGGAGCAGGGAGAAAGTGGAGTGACCAGGGTGCGACGTCTTTGATTATGTTGGTTGCTTTTCCAAGGGAGCACAGTATAAATGGAGTCAATGGTGGGAAGTCTGATCTGTGTGATGGACTGGGTTATATATACAATCTGTCATTTCTTGCAAACTTTGGTAGAGCCGTTCCCAAGCCCAGCTGTAATACAATCCAACAGTACGCTTTCTCTGGTACATCTGTAGACGATTGTAAGAGTCATTAGAGAAATGCTGAATTTTCTCAATCTCCTCAGGAAGTACAGGTGTTGGTCTGCCTTCTTGGCTTGCATCGATGTAGTTGGTTCATGACAGATCATTGGTGATATTCACGCCAAGGAACTTGAATCTCTCAATCATTTCCACTTCGGCACCATTGATGCTGATTGGGACATATACCCCACCATGCTTCCTGTAGTCAATACTATCTCCTTTGTCTTGCTGACATTGAGGGAGAGCTTATTGTCTTGACACCCGAGTACTCTGCACTCTGAGGACACAGTGATATCCCACAACAATGTTTTGTCTGTTACAATTAGCCGACGAATTAGAGACCGCATTGCAGTTGACGTTTTAGAATTCTAAGGACACGGTAGTGCCAAAATATCAGCTGTTAACAGTCTTCACTTCCTAATGCCTGAGATCATGTGCAACTTTAAGGTTGCGTTAAAATATCACACTATTTCATCAAAAATACAGATAAACAATTGTTACATTTCACTTGAAAATTAGTTTAAAATATTTAAACGCTCACCAGAATAGTTACAATTTTCTGCCATAAAATTCTTGAAAAACATGAAAATTGGAAGTGGGTTGCCATATTGTCATTTTGTCTCCAGGGGGAGCTCTAAGCACTTCTATCAAGTCAGTAACAATGTGGATCAACTCAACTCCCTCGCATTTTTTCTATTCTGTACCAGTGTACAAATGTACCATTCTGCCAAAAATACTAAAAAGATCAGTCCTGATTAAAATTGCCATTTATTATTAACTGTTTCTCTCTTTGCAGATGCACTTCTGAATATTATGAACGTTCTTCAGTTTAGCTAACTTAGCTAACTATCCCATTGAACATTCGCAGATTCATTAATTTTCACTGAAGAAAATATCCTTCTCTAATTATTATTATCATAACAGATTTGCAATACATTTTGAAAATCATAGGGGTAGAGAGTTGTTAAGTTGTAATGGGATGAGAATAAATTCTGAAACCTAGCATTCATGGATTTATGAAGATTGTTGATTTTCATATTTTCTTGTCTGCTGAATTTTATTGCTCTTTTAAAACAAAAATCTTGCAAACAGAACTCATATAGAAAGAGAAATAATACTTGATGGCAAATAGAAAATGTATTTATTCAACATTCTGAATAAGGACATGAGACAAAGGAGCTAGTGATTGACATCAGGAAGTATACCCCAGTTTGCATTGACGGCGCTGAAGTAGAGATGGTTGAAAACTTCAAGTTCCTAGGAGTCAATATCCTCCACAATTTCTCCTGGACCACCCATATTGAAGCATCCAAGAACGCACAGCAACACCTCAACTTCATTCGAAGGATGTTTGACATATCCAATACAACTCTCACCAACTTCTACAGATGCACCACAGAAAGCTTTAGATCAGGATGCATCACAGCTTGGTTTGGGAACAGCTCCATCCAAGACCACAAGAAATTGCAGCGAAATTGTGGACACAGCTCCAGACCATCACACAAGCCAATCTCCATTCCATTGACTCCATTTATACCTTACGCTGCCTCGGCAAGGCCAGCAGCATAATCAAGGACGGTCACACCCTGGCCACTCCCTCTTCTCCCCACTCCCATCAGGCAAAAGATATAGAAGTGTGAAAATGCACACCTCCAGATTTCTTCCCAGGAACTGTTATCAAGCAACTGAACCATCCTACCACAACCAGAGAGCAGTCATGAACTACTATTTACCTATTGGAGACCTTCGGACTATCTTTGACCAGGCTTTGCTGGCTTTACCTTTAAACGTTATTCCCTTATCATGTATCTGTGCACTGTACATGGCTCGATTGTAATCGTGTATTGTCTTTCTGCTGACTGGTTAGCGCGCAACAAAAGCTATTCACTGTACATCAGTGCACGTGACAATAAACTAACTGAACCGATGTGATTGAAGAACATGCATTGAATGTTATGAATCTCCAATTCAAGGGTCAGTCAGGACCCATCTAATTATCTGTGCTACAAACTGACAAAGTAGCTTGATGAAGTAGTAGTCTTTCCATTTATCAGATGGGCTGAGCTCAAGAAAAACGAGTTTTCTGTCATATTGTGCTTGTGTTCTTGATGCTGCCTTTTATCAAATGGTGATGCCAGCCATATCAGTCTTTGTAACATATGGCTGATTCACTAGGTCTTTGGTGAAGCACTGAGATGAATTTATAAAAAACCTAGTCATAAATGTATACTTGCTGGATATAAACTTCCATTGAGAATGAAAAGAGTATTCTGATATGAAGATATAATTAGTAAAGCCAAATATCAAAAAGGTTAGCAAAGTAGAAAGTTAAACAAAGAAATAGGATATGATTTTAAAAAGATGGATAAAATTGAGGAATGTAAATAAGAGACATAAGTGAATTACAAAAATACCTTAAGAACAGCACAACCTGTATTTTTAAATGGAAGGAAGATGCTGCCTGTCCAACATAGTTACTCCAGTATTTTGTGTCTATCTTCAATGTAAACCAGCATCTGCAGTTCCTTCCTACACTGCATTTTAAAATTATCTTGAATGCAGCAGAACTTGCCAAAGGGATCCATAGAAGCAGCATTAAACATCACTGACACTTATTGATAGAAGGTCTCAGAACAGGGGAAGTTTGGACAACAACCTTTAGTTTTAAGGACTGCTTAAAAGGAAAAAAGTTGCTATATCAATGCAATTTGTGCAGAAAATTCAGTTTGTTAATGGGTCTCATGGAGAGAATCCCAACTTCCTGTATCACTGACCATGACATTGCTGCCTCTAACGCTGCAAACTTCCGACAGCCTTCAACTCTCCTCATTCTCACACAGAATATCAAAGAAATATTTGAGTTTTTTATCCTTACCTTCTATCTGCCAGCCAGCCAAATGAGATGTTTCCAACAATGTCCACAATGCCAAGGATTGACATTAAGAAGGCAGCTTGTTGGTGGCTGACCCCTGCACTAACTGCGTATGGTACGAGATGCACAAACGGAGTACTGCAGCCATAGGCCAAGAACAGCAGAGATAGGGCAAATACAAGGAAGTCCGGTGTCAGGAGGAACGCATATTCTTTATGGGATGGGCAGCAGTTGCAGAGTTGCTTTTTATCTTTTTTTTTTCCGAAGGAGGTTGGATCCACAGAATGAAAGGACAGTTGAGGATCTTCATGCGACACTTCGTAGTTGCATTCCTCAGCTGCATTTCCAACGGTAGAACTAGATAGATCCTCTGCAAGTACAAGGGGTCGTAGTAATGCACCACAGACACAAATATTGGCTACAAGGCCGCCGAGGATGAGCAATGCCCCACGCCAAGAGTACTCTTCAATTAGCAGCTGAACCACCGGAGCTAAAATGAAAGTCCCAATTCCACTCCCTGACATGGCCAATCCATATGCCATGGCTTTCTTGTTGCTGAAGTATTTTCCCACAATAGCAATAGCAGGAGAATAAGCTAAAGCATATCCGCAACCTGCAACAAAGAATACAATTTTTAAATCATGTTTAGGTTGCACACAGTCTCTTGCCCAAAGTAGGTGAATCGAGGACCAGGTCTAAGATGAAGGGGAAACAATTTAATAGGAATCTGAGAGGTCACTTTTTCACACAAAGTGTGGTGGGTGTATGGAACAAGCTGCCAGAGGATAGACACAAAATGCTGGAGTAACTGCTGGAGTGATTTCCCGCAATTCCCTAATCAGCCCTTGTCCATCTAATTGCTTGTATATCCTACCCCTCAGGATGTAGCGATACAACAAGGGAATTCCATGAAAATGAGACACAGGTAGACAGGGTGGTGTTTAACAAGCATGCCTGCATTGAGTAGAGGAGTTGGTGTGTCATGTTACAACAGCAAGAGTCTTTACTGAGACCACACTTGAGTACTCTGAACAGATATGATTATCCAGCTATAGAAAATATATAATTAAGTTAGAAAGGATGCAGGAAAGAGTCACAAAGATGTTACTGAAATTAGACCAATTGAGTTATAAAGATGGATCTTTGGGCTGGAGCCTTGGATCCCGACGGTGATCTCGTACAGGTATATAAAACCATGAGGGGCATAGATAACGTCTATGGTCACAGTCTTTTTCCCCATTATAGTGGAGTCCAAAACAAGAGGGGAACACAGAGTGCTGGATGTAACTCAGCAAGTCAGACAGCATCTGTGGAGGACATGGATAGGTGTTTGTTTTGGG
>JAXLNO010003266.1:0-36438 GCA_038087875.1 Malacoraja senta
ATGATTTGTCCCCTATCCTCATTGATTGATGGGCAAGAAGTTGAGCTTGCAATTGCAGAGCTGATTCCAAATTCCTTGGAGCGGGTGAACTTGAATGGGGTAATAGTACTGAAAGCAGATAGTTTATGAATAGAAATCTGATGTAAATCTTATCCAGGTGTTCCGCAGATGAGTATAGTGCCACGGAGATGGTATCAGCTGTTGTGGCGGTAGGCAAGCTGCAATGGGTCAAGGTTGCTTGGTAGACTGGATCCAAAGCATTCCATAACTAGCTTCTCAAAGAACTTCATGATGTCAAGGCCCACAGGACAGTAGTGCTTAAGGCATGAGATCTTGATTTTCTTTGGCACTTGGATAATAGTGGTCTTCTTGAAGCAAGGGGTGAACTTTAGTTCCTTCAGTCAGAGGGTGGTGATTCTGTGGAATTAATTGCCGCAAACAGCTGTGGAGGCCATAATTGGGTGTTTTTAAGGAGGAGATTATTTATTACTAAGCGTGTTAAAGGGTTATGAGCAGAAGGCCGGAGAATGGGGTTGAGAGGGAAAGATAGATCAGCCATGATTGAAGGCGGAGTAGACCTGATGGGCTGAATGACCTAAATCTGCTCCCATGACTTATGCACTAATGAAATTGTACAAAATGGCAAAAGTAATGGCTTTTGTACCAAAAAGTGATTGGAATTTTTCCATTTTTGGTTTCATGTCTTGTTTATTTAGTTCCTTCTGTCAATTTTACTATCACATTTCTGCCCCAAAAATAATTTTAATGATGAATAAAATTAGTTAATTATCTTTAGACAAGAAAGATGCATCAAAACGTTGCCTATTTCCTTCGCTCCATAGATGCTGCTGCACCCGCTGAGTTTCTCCAGCATTTTTGTGTACCTTCGATTTTCCAGCATCTGCAGTTCCTTCTTTAACAAGATGCATCACATCCTGGTGCATAAGTGGAAATTTAAATCATAATCTTGCTCACATGTGAGCTTGGAACACATCCACTTGTTATTTGATATAAACAAAGTCAAAGATGAAGCTACCACAAAAGTCTTTGATTACTTCAGACTTTGCACTAAACTTTGTAAACACATCATTGTGATAGCCGGGGTCTCATTACATACAGTCTTTAGGTGGGCACACGCATGTGTTAATATAATTTATAAGTGTGATGAATTAAGATTAATGTTCAATGTGGAATCGAGGGGAAAAAAGAAAAATAATTTCTATAAAACTTCTCTCTCTTGTTCTTTCTCTTTTCTTTTCCTTTATTTTCAAGTTAAAAAGTTAAAATCGAAGCTGTACATTAACTGTATAATTTTATATGCTGATTGTTTTATTCTTGTACAATTGCTTCTAATAAAAATAATTTTAAAAATAAATCAATAAAACAATACGTGAATGAAAAATGGAAACTATTGTGACTAACAAAATGGATCTTTCACAGATTCACTGAAAGGAAATACTGGAAAATGGAAACACAAAGCAACAAGGACGTTTCTTCAAGTTGGAGATAAATAGAGAGAACAAAAAAACCCACCAATGTTCAAATGTTCAGAGAAAAAGGATGTTGAATGAAGACTTTTTTTGTCACAAGTGGCAAGTTACAGTGAAATTCTTCGCTTGGTATGCATATAGTTGCCACATAACTTACAAAGTTACAAAGTCTCCCGCGCCAGTTACCCCTGTGTTCTCTTCCCCTCCCCCACCACCCCTCCCCCTCTCCCTGTCCCTCCCCCTCCCACCTCCCCATCCCTCACGGCGCCCCCCCCCACGCCAGGTCCTCCATCGTTCCTTCCCTCGGCAGCAGCGTCCTCACTTCCACATGGTCCGTCCTCATCCGTCGGTCGGCACCATCATCGACCACTGCAGCGACTTCTCCCCTATTGCCGCTGGGCCCTCTCCGGAAGCCTCCATGGTGCCGATCCAGGCTCCAGCCGCGGGCACCGTCGAACTAGGCCCTGTCGACTCTCGGTCCCAATGGTACATAGGGAATTTAATTAAGATGTGATACTCGCTAAAGTAACTCTAGTTTATGCACTGCGCTACCAATCCAGTGCAGTGCGCCTGAGAAATTGCATTTTAATTTAGTTTAGAGATACAGCATGGAAACCAGCCCTTCGGCACATTGAATCCACACTGACCTTCGATCACCTGTCAAAATCAGTTCTATGTTATCTCACTGCGTAGACATTGGGGGCAATTTTACTGAGGCCGGTTATCCTACAAACCCACACATCTTTGGGATGTGGGAGGAAACTAGAGCCTTGGAGGAAACCCACATGGTCACAGGGAGAATATGCAATGTCCATGTAGACTGCACCCAAGATTAGGATCAAGGCCATGTTTCTGACACTGTGAGGCAGTGCCTCTACTAGCTGAATTACTATGCTCGACTATTATGTAGCTCTGTTGTGCAGGCATAAAATAAGCACTTGTTAGTTCAATATGATAAATACTTTCCTACATTCATTCCATATCAGTCACTCAGTCTTTCTATGTAGGAAGGAACTGCAGATGCTGGATTAAACCAAAGATAGACACCAAATGCTGGAGTAACACAGGCAGCACCTTTGGAGAGAAGGAATGGGCGACGTTTCGGGTCGAGATCCTTCTTGTGACTCAGCGTCAAGGGAAGGGGAGATACAGAGGTAAGGAAGTGTAAGGTGTGAGCATGAGACCTCAAAGGGGGTGGAGATCAAGGAAAATGTAGAATAGATCATTGTTAGCTTGGAGAAGGCATCAACAAAGCAAACAGATAAAATGTAATCTGCGACAGTCAGACTGGTCAGAGAACTGGGATGGAAAGGGATGGAGAGAGAAGGAAAGCAATGGTCAAGTAAAAGTTAGAGGAAGTCAATATTCAGTCTTTCTTATCAGTCAGTGCTTTCCCATAACATTGAAGCTTACAGGCAACCCGCATGCTGAAGTCTTCTCAGTTATATTAGAACGCCAGTTTTTCCTCAGCACTGAAATTCTGCCAACTCCCCCCATTGTGAATAATCAAAAGCAAAATCAACTGGTAGAATTATAGACAATAGGCAATAGGTGCAGGAGTAGGCCATTCGGCCCTTCGAGCCAGCACCGCCATTCAATGTGATCATGGCTGATCATCCACAATCAGGACCCCGTTCCTGCCTTCTCCCCATATCCCATGACTCCGCTATTTTTAAGAGCCCTATCTAGCTCTCTCTTGAAAGCATCCAGAGAACCTGCCTCCACCGCACTCTGAGGCAGAGAATTCCACAGACTCACCACTCTCTGTGAGAAAAAGTGTTTCCTCGTCTCCTTTCTAAATGGCTTACTCCTTATTCTTAAACTGTGGCCCCTGGTTCTGGACTCCCCCAACATCGGGAACATGTTTCCTGCCTCTAGCATGTCCAAACCCTTAACAATCTTATATGTTTCAATGAGATTCCCTCTCATCCTTCTAATCTCCAGAGTGTACAAGCCCAGCTGCACCATTCTCTCAGCATATGACAGTCCCGCCATCCCAGGAATTAACCTTGTAAACCTACGCTTCACTCCCTCAATAGCAAGAATGTCCTTCCTCAAATTAGGGGACCAAAACTGCACACAATACTCCAGGTGTGGCCTCACTAGGGCTCTGTACAATTGCAGAAGGACCTCTTTGCTCCTATACTTGATTCCTCTTGTTATAAAGGCCAACATGCTGTACCTGCATGCTTACTTTCATAGACTGGTGTACAAGGACCCCCAGATCCCGTTGTACTTACCCTTTTCCCAACTTGACGCCATTTAGATAGTAATCTGCCTTCCTGTTTTTGCTACCAGAGTGGATAACCTCACATTTATCCGCATTAAACTTCATCTGCCATGCATTTGCCCACTCCCCCAACCTGTCCAAGTCACCCTGCATTCTCATAGCATCCTCCTCACAGTTCACACTGCCACCCAGCTTTGTATCATTTGCAAATTTGCTCATGTTACTTTGTATCCTTTCATCCAAATCATTGATGTATATTGTAAATAGCTGCGGTCCCAGCACCGAGCCTTGCGGTACCCCACTAGTCACTACCTGCCATTCTGAAAGGGACCCGTTAATCTCTACTCTTTGTTTCCTGTCTGCTAACCACTTCTCTATCCATGTCAGCACTCTATCCACAATACCATGTGCCCTAATTTTGCCCACTAATCTCCTATGTGAGACCTTATCAAATGCTTTCTGAAAGTCCAGGTACACTACATCCACTGGCTCTCCCTTGTCCATTTTTCTAGTTACATCTTCAAAATATTCCAGAAGATTATTCAAGCATGATTTCCCCTTCGTAAATCCATGCTGACTCGGACCGATCCTGTTACTGCTATCCAAAAGTTTGGCAATCTCATCTTTTATAATTGACTCCAGCATTTTCCCCACCACTGATGTCAGGCTAACTGGTTTATAATTCCCTGTTTTCTCTCTCCCGCTTTTCTTAAAAAGTGGGATAACATTAGCTACCCTCTAATCCACAGGAACTGATCCTGAGTCTATAGAACATTGGAAAATTATCACCAATGCATCCACGATTTCTAGAGCCACTTCCTTAAGTACCCTGGGATGCAGACCATCAGGCCCTGCGGATTTATCAGCCTTCAGTCCCATCAGTCTATCCAACACCATTTCCTGCCTAATGTGGATTTCCTTCAGTTCCTCTGTCATCCCAGATCCTCTGGCCACTACTATATCAGGAAGATTGCTTGTGCCTCCTTAGTGAAGACAGATCCAAAGTACCTGTTCAACTCATCTGCCATTTCCTTGTTCCCCATAATAAAATCACCTTTTTCGGTCTTCAAGGGTCCAACTTTGGTCTTAACTAATTTTTTCCTCTTCACATACCTAAAGAAGCTTTTACTATCCTGCTTTATATTCTTGGCTAGCTTACCTTCGTACCTCATCTTTTCTCCCCGTATTGTCTTTTTAGTTATCTTCTGTTGTTCTTTAAACATTACCCAATCCTCTTGCTTCCCGCTCATCTTTGCTACGTTGTACTTCTTCGCTTTAATTTTTATCCCTGACTTCCCTTGTCAGCCATGGTCATCCCTTTCTCCCCTTGGAATCTTTCTTCCTCCTAGGAATGAACTGATCCTGCACCTTCTGTATTATTCCTAGAAACACCTGCCATTTTTGTTCCACTGTCATCCCTGCTAGTGTATCTTTCCAGTCAACTTTGGCCAGCTCCTCCCTTGTGGCCCCATAGTCCCCTTTATTCAACTGCAACACTGACACCTCTGATCTACTCTTCTCCCTCTCCAATTGTAGATTAAACCTGACCATGTCATGGTCACTGCCGCCTAATGGCTCATTTACCTCGAGGTCCTTTATCAAATCCGGTTCATTACATAATGCTAAATCCAGAATTGCCTTCTCCCTGGTAGGCTCCAATACAAACTGTTCTAAGAATCCATCACGAAGGCGCTCTACAAAGTCCCTTTCTTGGGGTCCAATACCAACCTGATTTTCTTGTCTACCTGCATGTTGAAATCTCCCATAACAACCACAGCATTACTTTTACTAATTTTAACTCCTGATTCAACTTGCGCCCTATGTCCAGGCTACTGTTTGGGGGCCTGTAGATTAGTCCCATTAGGGTATTTTTACCCTAACAATTCCTTAGTTCTATCCATACTGACTCCACATCTCCTGTTTCAATGTCACCCGTTGCAAGGGACTGAATTTCATTATATATTCCACCTTAATTAATGCTTAATAAGCAGCTGACAAAATAATGATTGGGTACATGGGCTACTGTGTATTGGGAGCAATGATTCCCGAGAGTGAGTTTTCCGACATTATCAAAATTAACATTGGCACAATTAAGTCCAAAATACAAATTATTTTTTCTTCATGCATCTATTTACACTAATATACAGAACAGATTAAACTTTCTTGAAGTTTTAGGGCCAAACTGTTCTCTTCATGTTGAGGTCACAATCGAATCAGAGAAGGATTTTCAATATAATTTTATTGAATGATGGTACGAACTATGATGTAATTAATTCTTAATAATCATTGATAATACTTGTCTGAGAAGCCTCAGAGAATTGTTGATACAACAAAATTCCTAATGTTAGCCCAGATTCCTTTTGCATCTTCTTCTATCTATATTACTAAAAGTAAGATCTTGACCGTTTTTGACTCACTGCGATGTGATTTCCGAGAGAATGCCGCCACTTAGGGCTGTCATTTTGGCCAACTCGTTCAGAGCCCCCCTCTGCCAGCCTGGACCAGAGGATTTTTCACATCGATGAAAAATCAGAGAGATATTAATGTTTTAAAAAATGTTGCCATTCTCTCCGCTGCCCCTGCTGGTGGGAGGGGGGACTATAAAACCCGGAAGTGGTGTGCCTCACTCAGTCTCTGCAAGATGGAGGAAGCGAGAGGGTCTCTCTTAGCTCTGAATAACACTGAACACATGTCTACTCAACTGTGAGTGCCCTTAATGTGGTTTGAAATTGAAGATATGGTTGGGTTGAAGTAAAAAGGCACTGCAAATGGTTGTTTGGTGTGTTTTGGGTTGAAGTAAAAAGGCACTTTAAATGGTTGTTTGGGTTGTTTTGGGTTGAAGTAAAAAGGCACTGCAAAGGGATGTTTTTGGTGGTTTGGGTTGAAGTAAAAAGGCACTGCAAATGGTTGTTTGGGGTGTTTTGGATTGAAGTAAAATGGCACTGCAAATGGTTGTTTGCAGGTGTTTTGAGTTGAAGTAAAAAGGCACTGCAAATGGTTGTTTGGGGGTGTTTTGAGTTGAAGTAAAAAGGCACTGCAAATGGTTGTTTCAGGGTGTTTTGGGTTGAAGTAAAATGGCACTGCAAATGGTTGTTTGGGGGTGTTTTGTGTTGAAGTAAAAAGGCACTGCAAATGGTTGTTTGGGGTTGTTTTGAGTTGAAGTAAAAAGGCACTGCAAATGGTTGTTTGGGGCGTTTTGGGTTGAAGTAAAAAGGCACTGCAAATGGTTGTTTGGGGGTGTTTTGTGTTGAAGTAAAAAGGCACTGCAAATGGTTGTTTGGGGTTGTTTTGAGTTGAAGTAAAAAGGCACTGCAAATGGTTGTTTTAGGGTGTTTTGGGTTGAAGTAAAAAGGCACTGCAAATGGTTGTTTGGGGGTGTTTTGGGTTGAAGTAAAAAGGCACTGCAAATGGTTGTTTTAGGGTGTTTTGCGTTGAAGTAAAAAGGCATTGCAAATGGTTGTTTGGGGGTGTTTTGGGTTGAACCGAAAAGGCAATGCAAATGGTTGTTTGGGGGTGTTTTGTGTTGAAGTAAAAAGGCACTGCAAATGGTTATTTGGGGTGTTTTGGGTTGAAGTAAAAAGGCACTGCAAATAGTTGTTTGGGGGTGTTTTGTGTTGATGTAAAAAGGCACTGCGAATGGTTATTTGGGGGTTTGGGTTGAAGTAAAAAGGCACTGCAAATGGTTGTTTTATAGTGTTTTGGGTTGAAGTAAAAAGGCATTGCAAATGGTTGTTTGGGGGTGTTTTGGGTTGAAGTCAAAAGGCACAGCAAATGGTTGTTTGGGGGTGTTTTCGGTTGAAGTAAAAAGGCACTGCAAATGGTTGTTTGCTAAAAGTGTTAATAGTGTTTAAAAAATGTTGAGAATCTCTCTCCTGTCAATCACGCATTGAAGGCCACACCTTTTCCGGTGTGAGGGGGAGGGATTATAAAACCAGGATGTGTGGGTGTTGCTCAGTCTCTGCATGATGGGGGAGGGAGAGGTCACAAATCTGTCTGAACTGTGAATCAACTGAACACGCTGAATGTCTACTGAACTGTGAGTGTGGTGTTTTGTGTGGTTTTATGGTGGTTTTAAGGTGGTTTCACCCTGAGTAAAATGGTATGAAACTGCATTTGAATGTGGTGGCCTTGCACCCTGCATGAAATGGTATGAAACTGCATTTGAATTTGGTGGCCTTGCACCCTCCTTGAAATGGTATGAAACTGCACTTGAATTTGGTGGCCTTGCACCCTACTTGAAGTGGTATGAAATTGCACTTGATTTTGGTAGCCTTGCACCCTGCTTGAAGTGGTTGGAAACTGCACTTGAATTCGGTGGCCTTGCACCCTGCTTGAAGTGGTGGTAAAATGGATTTGTATTTGGTGGCCTTGCACTCTGCTTGAAATGGAATTTCAAGCAATAGCCGTGAGTCAACTGCCAGCCCACCAGCTGTGAGTGAGCTGCCAGCACATCCGGCTTTGGTGACTGAGCTGCCAACCCAATAATCCATTTGGCCCACAATGTCCATTCTAGCCCTCTGGAGACCAGTAGTCCCTGCAGCCGACAACACCCATACCAGCGCTCCAGAAAGCTCCCCCCCCCCACTGGCCACCAATATTGGAATTGATGGAGAGGTGGAATATTGCGTCGGGGGACCAGCCCTCCCGTGTGATCATGGGACCCAACGGATACCACTTAGTCTAGTCATATTAATAAAACTAGAGAGCATTCCTGACCTACTGTCTACCTCATTGGAGACCCGAGGACTATCTTTAATCAGACTCTACTGGACCTTATCTTACACTAAACATTATTCCCTTTTTCTGTATCTGTAAACTGTGGATAGCTCGATTGTGATCATGTATAGTCTTTTCACTGTCTGGATAGCACATGACAAAAAAGCTTTTCACTATACCTCAGTACACGTGACAAGAAACTAAACCCCAAAATCTAATTATACAAAAAAAATGACATGATGGACAATGCCTGAATAAATTTTTTGCCCTTCATAGTTTTTCCAGATATTTTCATTGCTTTCTCCTTCTTATTCATCTTCTTTAAGAGTATTGCTTAATATCCCACAGTGCTACTGGCAGGAAGTCTTGGGTTTAAAAGTAGCTAACTGGATTGATTTGTCAGGTCACTACATAGATCCACAGGGTGAAACTTGCACAGAAATTGACTCAAATCAAATTTTACGTTGTTTCTTTTCCTTTCAATTGCTCATCACAAGACTGTTCTCCTTCAAGGACTAGTCATTTCAAGTTCAGAAGAAAATGTTTTATGACTAAATCGTATGCTTGTACAGTCTTTTTGGTGACTGGATAGCATTGTACCTCAGTACTTGTGACAATAATTAACTAAACTAAATTATATTATCTTTTTCTCTCTTTGAATATTTACCTTACATTCTGCAATCTTCATGCTTTCTGTGGCATTTGATGCCTCCTTGTACAAAGGTACATAAATACATACAATATGGAGTACAACATATTAACATAAATAAAGGACACAAAGTCCTTTATAACTCAACAGGTCAGGCAGCTTCCCTGGAGAACATGGGTAGGTGATGTTTCGGGTCGTGTCCATACTGATTGTGGGAGGGGGGATGAAAACTAGAAGGGGGGCAGGGCAGGTATTGGGTGAACATAGGCGAGGGGGCGGTTTGATAGGCCGATGGTTAGATAAAGGCCAGACATTTTAAAAAAAAGTGTGAAGCAAAAGGTTCATGAGTTGTGAATTGTGAAGCCAGAGGAAAGGAGGAAGAGGGAAGGGAGAACTAGGTGGGGCACAGGAAAGTGGAAGGGGATAACGGGGGCTGTAGCAACTGTTACAACCCAACAGTATGAACATTGAATTCTCCAAATGTAGGTAGCCTTCAGCTACAACACCCTCTCCCTCCCCTTTCTCCACCCATGCCACCTTTCTTCCCTCCCCCTTCCCTGTGTCCCACCAAGATTCAACCTTATTCCTCCTCTCACCCTCCCTCTCCACCTGGATTCCTTCCTCTAACTTTACAATTCTCAACAATTCAATCTTATTGTATTAAATCTGTTTTTGATCTCTAGTCTTTGTCCAAACATCTGCCCATGAACCCCCCTTCACCTATTACCTGCCGCACTTTGTCCTGTCTCTCCTCTCGTCTAGCACACACACACCCCAGTGTCTGAAGAGGAAAACATCATCTTTCCATGTTCTGTAGGGATGCTGCCTAGGTTACCCCAGTTCTTTGTGTTCCTTACTTTGTTAACCAGTATCTGCAGTTCCTTGTTTCTACATATATGAACATGTTGCACTCAAACACATTCTTATAAAGCATCGTTATTTTGTCAGCAAAGGAGTTTGCTCCTTTCTCCTGAGAGAAAGCCCCTTGAGGCATTTCCGTAGATTCTCTGTCAGTGACTTAAAATGCACAATGGAATTTAACGTTTTTTTGTGGTTTGCTGGGTTTGTTGTGTCTGTTAACTTTTGTTCCTGGTATTTATATGGAGATTATTTTGTGACTTGTTCACCCTATCAAAGCGTGCATTGTGGTCATCTGGGAGTGATGGTCTGCTGTCGTTTGAGCTGCCCTCTTGTAGGAAGTGATGGCATTCAAGCCCTGCCACAATTGCCGAACATCCGCCTCATCCAGTTTGGAGCAAAAATCGTTTTAGCCTTTTTGAAGGCCTTTTAGTTTTGTTTAGTTTAGTTTAGAGATACAGCGTAGAAACAGGCCCTTCGGCCCACCGAGTCCACGCTGACTAGCAATCCCCACACATTAGCCCTACCCTACACACAACTAAGGACAATTTACATTTATACCAAGCCAATTAACCTACAAACCTGTACATCTTTGGAGTGTGGGAGGAAACCAAAGATCTGGGAGCAAATCCACGCGGTCACGGGGAGAACATACAAATTCGGTACAGGTAGTCAGGATCGAACGCGGGACCCGGGGCTCTGGCGCTGTAAGGCAGCAGCTCTATCGCTGCGCCACCATGCTGCCCATGGCCTTGTCAAGGTCCTATTTGGACTTCTTGTACACCTCTGCGTCTCTAGACTTGAATGTCTGAGATCTGGTCCTCAGAGGAATGCGGATTTCCTAGTTCATCCAAGGTTTCTGGTTGGGGAACACTCAAATGGTTTTCATGGAAACACTCCCCTCCACACATTTTCTTATGAAATCGGCAACGACTGTGGGGTATTTATTCAGGCCCATTGCCTAGTCCTTGAACATCGCCCAGTCCACTGACTCCAAACAGTCTCTGCCTCCTCTGTGCAGTCCTCACCGCTGGGCGTGTGCTCTTCAGTCGCTGCCTGTATGCAGGAAGAAGCAGCACTACTGAATGGTCGGACTTCCCGCAGTGAGGTCGTGGGATAGAGCGATAGGCATCCTTGATGGTGATACAGCAGTGATCGAGGGTGTTTGATCCTCTGGTGCTGCAGGACATTTGCTGCTCTAACATTACCTATTATTGTGTCCAGGAGCATGCCATTACTTATTAAGCTAAGAGGTTGGATACATGTCTTTCCTGATAAAGGGTTTTAACCCAAAATGTCATCCAATCTCTTCTACCCAAGATGTTGCTCGACCTTCTGAGTTAGTGCCTCCAGCTGTTGTTTCTTGTTCAAATTCTCCCATCTCCAGTCTGTCGTATTTACATTTCTTCCCTCACTGGCTGCCTTTTGCCCCTTTACTGGGTTTTTAAAATTGTAATTTTAATTAGCACCAACTTAATACAGATTGAAATAAGATTTTTAGTCTTTATTCAATCAACGATCAAATAATTCAACTAATTGTTAGCTATGTTAAATGTCTCTGACTAGCAGAGATATTCTAAAAGAGTGAACCATGTCTTATATAGTAATTTGACCTGAACTTATAAGAGAGAAGTTTATAAACGTCATAGACACAGCACCCATAGTCAGGATCAAACCTAGATCTCTGATGCTGTGAGCAGCAACTCTACTGCTGCACCACTGTGTCGCCCCAACTTTACAGCTGCTAAAGAGGTTGAAGTGTCAGTGTCAGAAAGGCAGTCATCATCTTTATGGCAGCATCCCAGCTGAAGTTCTTTCAGAAAGTCCAAGTGCAATTTATGCGATGATGGGAAATTTGCTGGTCAGCATGTCGTCTTCATTGGGCAAAGGAGAATTCTACCAAAACCAACCATGAAAAGTAGGATCAGGCAGAAGAAGAAGCATTACAGAAGTTGTAAAGTGAACAAGACACAGTTCTTGAAGATTGATTTTCCCCAGTAATTTGTGTGAAACTAGACAGAACAAGGCTCATCAAAGCCCATTTGGACAAGGCAGCACAGAACAGCATGGAACATAACATGGATGTATTTTCTGCTGTGTATCATACCTAAGCAGGCAGAGACTTTACATATGAATTACCAGAATTTCAGCTGTAACTTCTGCAATTGTTTTGAGAGGAAAATAATTTAATCATAAAAAAAGGATTAGTCGAGGTTTCAAACAGGGGCCGCAAGTAAAATCTAACCCAATGTTTGCATTTAGGCATGCACCTATGTATTATGGGGAACACACACACAATGCTGGAGTAGGGCAATGGGTCATGCAACATACCTGTAGGACATGGATAGGCAACGTTTCAGGTCTGGATCCTTCTTCAGATTGATTGTTGTCGGACAAGAAAGCTGAAAAAGAGGTGGGGACACGACAAAGCCTGGCAAGTGAAAGATGATCCACCTATTATTGTGGCTTGCCCTCCACCACCTCTTTTCCAGTTTTCTCCATCGACTACAATCTGTCAGAAGAAAGATTCAGGCCTAAAATGTCCCCTAACCATATCCCCAGAGATGCTGCCTGATCCTTGAGTTACTCCAGCATCTGCAGTTCCTCGTGTCTCCAATTTCTTATTTATTAATGTTGTATGCGTGTTTGTACCACTCTTTCATCTCTGAAGGTTCAAGCCCCATTCCAGGGATCTGAGCACTTGAAGATTTACATTCAAGAGTTTTATTACTGGATGTGCTGCATTTCTCATAAAGCATCAAACCAAAGCCCCGTTTAAATTTTCAGGGAGACATAAAAGGTGCAATGTTATTATTCAAGAGGTCAGGGAACCTATCCCCCAAATAGGGCACTGTCCCATATTGATATAATGTGTAGGAAGGAACTGCTGATTCTGGTTTACACCGAAGCTAGACACAAAATGCTGGAGTAACTCAGCGGGATAGGCACCATCACTGGAGAAGGACGTTTTGGGTCGAGACATCTATCATGTCTATGTTGATATCATATTACAGTAGTGACAACAGTTCAATAATGCTCTAGGACACAATGTAATGCAAGAAACTAAGAAATTGAATGAGAATGCTCTGTCATTCAATCAGATGATAGCTGATGTAAAAGCTGATCAAATTCTGCCTAATTCCCTAAACCTTCATAATATGTAATATGCATACGACTCAGCCTGGACTATCAATAACATCTCAGCGTCCACATCTCTCTGACATTAAAATTCCAAAGATGAACATGTTTCCATTATTCCAGGTAATTTATCCTGAGGTGCTACCTCCAAGTTGTAGATTCCCCCTGTCCTCATAGTATCTACTCTTTCACTCTTTCTCAGAAGGATGTGTTCCAAGCAGATGTCCTCTCATTCACAGCTCTAGACAATGCAGACCTCATGTCAGATGTTCCAACTATTTATAGGTTGGGTGCCAAGCAATAAAGACATAATTTACACTGCTGAATTGAGAGAGAATTTCATTTCATTTCATTTCCTTCCCATCATGATTACTGACATTCCACTAAAGGCAAAACTCAAGGTTCCTGCTTCTTTCCTGTCAGCTTCAATTTTGCAATATTGAGGGCCACACTGCTTGGAATATTGAGAGTTTTCCTGCTAATCAGACCTTTCTAAAGTGCTGGCAATAGCTGTCAAGCATTCTTTCTTCAGGAAATCCTCTGACAAAGTACCTTTTCTTTTTTAGATATTTCTAGGAAGCAGTGTTGGAGGAGCTGTGGACGAAATGAACATGGGGATGGAGGTAATAGGAGAATGAACAGAGGTAAGAAGATTTCTTTGATTTCACTTTTCCTTCCAAATGTTATGATAGGCCCAGAGCTACAACTTGCATTGTTCTTGTACAAGGCTTTAGGGAGCTGTGTTCCTGTCATGCGATGGCAAAATGATGCCACGTTCGACAAGAAGATGAATATCTAACTTCTAGTTAGCACAGCATTGACAGGTGCTGCCCTGAGGTCTTCCTCAGGCTCCTTCCACACTGCCATGAGGGATGTGTGCAGCATTAGTCAGTCCACATTCCATATCCGAATCAAGCTGATAACTGCTGCTGTGTTTGGTCCAGCAAGCACTTGCATCAATTTTCCTATTGTCAAATTGACGCAGCAGGTCCCAGCTCACAGAATTGCATAAACTGCAGGCAAGGGTAGCATAGTGTGGAAGAATATTTGTGTTTGGCAAATCAAGAGTTTTGCATCAATCATAGCAGTGCCCAAGAAGAGCAAGGTGACGTGCCTCAATGACTCTCGACCTGTGGCACTAACGCCTGTGGTGATGAAGTGCTTTGAGAGGTTGATCATGGTGCAAATCAACTCCTACCTCGACAAAAATCTGGACCCACTGCAGTTCGCTTACCGCCACAACAGATCAACGGTGGATGCGATCTCGCTGGCCCTCCACTCCGCTCTGGACCACTTGGACAACGAAAACTCATATGTCAGGCTGTTATTCATCGATTACAGCTCGGCATTTAATACAATCATCCCCTCCAAGCTGGTTACCAAACCCGCAGAACTGGATATCTGCACATCCCTCTGCAATTGGATCCTTGACTTCCTCATTCTCAGACCACAGTCTGTTCGTATTGGTGGAAATGTGTCAGCCTCGATAACAATCAGCACGGGAGCACCTCAAGGCTGCATGCTCAGCCCCCTGCTGTACTCACTATATACTCATGACTGCGTAGCCGGTCATAGTGCGAACTCGATCATCAAGTTCGCTGACGACACCACTGTTGTGGGACGTATCACTGATGGGGATGAGTCGGAGTACAGAAGAGAGATCGAGCAACTGTCCATATGGTGCCAGCACAATAACCTGGCCCTCAACACCAGCAAAACCAAGGAACTGATTGTGGACTTTGGAAGGAGTAGGATGGGGAACCACAGTCCCATTTATTTCAATGGGTCGATGGTTGAAATGGTCAAGAGCTTTAAATTCCTGGGCGTGCACATCTCTGAAGATCTTTCCTGGTCCGAGAACACTGATGCTACTATTAAGAAAGCACATCAGCGCCTCTACTTCCTGAGAAGATTACGGAGAGTCGGTTTGTCAAGGAAGACTCTCTCGAACTTCTACAGGTGCACAGTAGAGAGCATGCTGACCGGTTGCATCGTGGCTTGGTTCGGCAACCTGAGTGTCCAGGAGCGGAAAAGGCTGCAAGAGTTGTAAACACTGCCCAGTCCATCATCGGCTCTGACCTCCCTTCCATCGAGGGGATCTATCACAGTCGCTGCCTCAAAAAGGCTGGCAGTATCATCAAGGACCCACACCATCCTGGCCACACACTCATCTCCCTACTACCATCAGGTAGAAGGTACAGGAGCCTGAAGACTGCAACGACCAGGTTCAGGAATAGCTACTTCCCCACAGCCATCAGGCTATTTAACTTGGCTCGGACAAAACTATGAACATTAATAGCCCATTATCTGTTATTTGCACTTTATCAGTTTATTTATTCATGTGTGTATATATTTATATAATGGTATATGGACACACTGATCTGTTTTGTAGTCAATGCCTTCTATGTTCTGTTGTGCTGAAGCAAAGCAAGAATTTCATTATCCTATCAGGGACACATGACAATAAACTCACTTGAACTTGAACTTGAAGAGTTAAAAATTGGTAGCCGCTTGTAATGTCTCCATTGTGCTTGCCTGTATGTTCCTTCGCTGCTTCTGAATGTACGTATCAGCAGCTGTAGTTAACCATCACCTGTATATTAAAGAAACTAATGAACTAAAGGAAATAGCAGGGTAAAGGTTATCACCTGATCTTGTTTTTCTTACTGTTGTACTGTATTGCAAACCAAAGCATGACTTGTTCGTTCTATGGTATATAAGATATCGCTGAACTACTTGGAGCAGAGTTTGGATCCAGCAAACAGGTGCTCCGTGATATCACGTTAATAAAACCTCAAACCTCGAAGTGTTTCTTTAAGTAAATTCCCTGACACTATGTTGACATGAAGATTCCTTCCTTTCAGGAATCTCAAATGGTTCCAATACAACTGATGTGCAATCACCTTCGGCACATCATGTGCTCGTGTTCCCAACACAAGTCACAATGCTTTTATCTTTTGCTCATCCGTCATGCTTCCATTCTTTAACTATGCTGATAGAGTGAGAATCCGCGCACAATGGGGGAAAGCACTTGGTCAAGACACTTCCCCAGGGTGATTCCTCACTGAGCCTCATTTTACGACGATGTTGCCAGGACTAGAGGGTCTGAGCTAAAGGCAGTTTGAGTAGGATAGGTGTTTATTCCTTGGAGTGCGGGAGGATGATGGGTGATCTTATAGAGGAGTATAAAATCATGAGGAATAGAATGGGTAGATGCACAGTCTCTTGCCCAGAGTAGGTGAATTGAGGAGCAGAGGACATAGAACCATAGAAACATAGAAAATAGGTGCAGGAGCAGGCTATTCATCTCTTTGAGCCAGCACCGCCATTCACTGTGATCATGGCTGATCATCTACAATCAGTACCCCATTCCTGCCTTCCCCCAAGCCCTAAGAGCTCTATCTAACACTCTTTTGAATGCATCCAGTGAATTGGCCTCCACTGCTTTTTAACATAGAAACATAGAAACATAGAAATTAGGTGCAGGAGTAGGCCATTCGGCCCTTCGAGCCTGCACCGCCATTCAATATGATCATGGCTGATCATCCAATTCAGTATCCCGTACCTGCCTTCTCTCCATACCCTCTGATCCCTTTAGCCACAAGGGCCACATCTAACTCCCTCTTAAATATAGCCAATGAACTGGCCTCGACTACCCTCTGTGGCAGAGAGTTCCAGAGATTCACCACTCTCTGTGTGATAGAAACTCACAGAGGGAGTTTCCACAGATTTTCACAAAGGGAGATAATTCCACAGATTCACAACTTTCTGTATGAAAAGGTTTTTCCTAATCTCAGTTCTAAATGGCCTACCCTTTATTCTTAAACATAGTTCAAGGTGAAGGGGAAACAATTTAACAGGAATCTGAGGGGTAACTTTACCACACAAAGTGTGATGGATGTATGGAACAAGCTGCCAGAGGAGGTAGTTGAGGCAGGGACTATCCCAACGTTTAAGAAACAGTTAGACAGGTACACATGATTAGGGCAGGTTTGGAGGGATATGGATCAAATGCTCGCAGGTGGGACTAGTGTAGCTGGGACATGTTTGAGGGAAAGTTAGGCCAAAGGGCCTGTTTCCACATTGTATCACTCCATGAATCTATGACTCTATGAATCAACCACATTCATAGTATTCCATATTCAGTGGCCAAATGCCTGCCCATGAAATTCAGTTGGACATGGGATCTCACTAATCAGGCCAATGGATCATCATGTGGCACTTCTGATACCCATCAGCGTCTCACACTAAAGACTCCACGAGTACACTTGTGTTTTTCCACTACTACTTAAGTCAGAAATTAGGTAATTAAGTACTTTTGAGCAAAAGGATGGAAATAATGAGAGGCAGCTCTGGATGAAATAGACACGCAAGGGAAGAAAGTTCCAACAGTTGTCCGAAAAGTAGGAGTTTCTTGACAAGTACTTCCAATGATTTGACCGAGAACATACATGGCAGATTAGCAAGTTTGCTGATGATATAAAAGTGGGTGGTTTTACAGATAGTGAAGATGGTTGTGAAAGATTGCAACTGGATCTTGATTGATTGGCCAGGTGGGCAGAGGAATGGTTGATGGAATTTAATACAGAGAAATGTGAGGTGTTGCATTTTGGGAAGTCTAACAAGGGCAGGACCTACACAGTGAATGGTAGGCCTCTGAGGAGTGTTGTAGAGTAGAGGAATCTAGGAGTGCAGGTGTATGGGTCCTTGACAGTGGAGTCACAGGTAGATAAGGTGGTAAAAAACACTTTTGGCTCATTACCCTTCATCAGTCAGAATATTGCGGATAGAAGTTGGGAGGTCATGTTGCAGTTGCATAAGACGTTGGTGAGACCGCATTTAGAGTATTGTGTAGGAAGGAACTGCAGATGCTGGTTTAAACCTAAGATAGACACAAAAAGCTGGAGTAACTCAGTGGGACAGGGGGCATCTCTGGAGAGAAGGAATGGGTCACATTTCGGGTCGAGACCCTTCTTCAGACTTCACTTCACTTCAGAGTATTGTCTTTAGTTCTGGGCACCATGTTATAGGAAAAAATGTTGTGAAGCTGGGAAGGGTACAGGGAAGATTTACGAGGATGTTGCCAGCGCTAGAGGATGTGAGCTATAGGGAGAGGTTGAGTAGGCTAGGACTCTATTCCTTGGAGCTCAGTAGGATGAGGGGTGACCTTATAGAGGTGTATAAAATCATGAGAGGAAATGATTGGGTAGATGCAGAGTCTATTGCCCAGAGTAGGAGAATCGAGAACCAGAGCACATAGATTTAAGGTGAAGGGGAAAAGATTTAATAGGGATCTGAGGGGTAACCGTTTCACACAAAGGCTGGTGGGTGTATGGAACAAGCTGCCAGTGGAGTTAGTTAAGGCAGTGACCATCCCAATGTTTAAGAAACAGTTGGACAGGGACATGGATAGGACAGGTTAGGAGGGATATGGATCATTCACAGGTAAGCGGGACTAATGTAGCTGGGCATGTTGGTCAGTGTGGGCAAGTTGGGCCAAAGGGCCTGTTTCCAAACTGTATCAATCTATGACTCTATGACTATAAGAGTCCTCTACTCAAAGACCCACAGCACTCGAGCCATGCTCTCATTTCACTCCTACCTTCGGGAAGAAGTTGCAGGAGTCTGACAACATCGATCACCAAGTTCCAGAACAGCTTCATCTCGACAAGGCTCGAACTCTTCACAAAACTGCCATCATCTCTGAACTATTGCACTGAGGGCACCATCGAACAATTCTTCCAGACCTTCCAGCACCAATCTACATCGACTGAAACACTACATTTTGTGAGGACACTCGTTACTACCATATGTGATACCTATGTTTGTGCTATGGTTTGAGAGCTCCAGAGGTGGAGATTGTAAGAAATGCTTGTCCCTTCAAATGATGTGCCTGTATGGTCTGAGCCATCACATACATGCAGAACAGTGAGACAGGTACATGTTAGAATAATAATAATAATAATAATAATTATATATCTTTATTGTTATTGTACAAAAACAACAACATTAAGATTGCAACCTCCGTATCGATGCTATAAAGTAAATAAATAAGGTAAAAGTACATATAGTGCATGTACACTGAGGTTAAAGATTGCAGCAGCTGTCACTGTGTTGAGTTAAGTCAGTTGTGCCAGTTGATTATGGGGGCAAAGACAGATTCTGGGGGGCGCTTAGCAGACTGATTCAGTGTAGTTGTAGCTCTAGGGAAAAAGTTGGAGGTGCGGGCGTAAAAGGCCTTATAACGTCTGCCAGATGGAAGAAGTTCAAACAGACGGTGGCATAGGTGTGTAGGGCCTTACAGATGCTGATGGCTTTTCTGAGGCAGCGGGTGTTGTAGATGTCCTCCAGGGCTGGGAGCTCTATCCCAATGATCTTCTGTGCTCTGGAGACAACCCGCTGAAGAGCTCTCCTATCCGCTGCTGTGCAACTAAGATACCACACAGAGATGTTTGGATGCTCTCTGTGGTTTAGCTGTAGAAGGTCACCAGCATCTGTTGGGGCAGACACGCTTTTTTCAGCATCCTCAGGAAAAACCACCGTTGCTTTGCTTTGTTGACCAGTGCCATGGTGTTACTGGACCACGTGAGGTCCTCTGAAATGTGTGTGCCCAGAAACCTGAAGCTGGACACTCTCTCCACTCTGTCCCCATTGATGAAGACTGGAACGTACTCATCATCCTGTGACCTTCTAAAGTTGATGATCAGCTCCTTGGTCTTAGCTATATTTGGGGACAGCTTGTTCTCTGAGCACCAGCTCGCCAGTTTCTGCACCTCCGCTCTGTAGGCTGATTCATCGCCGTTGGAGATCAGAACGATTACCCTTATGTCATCTGCAAATTTAACGATGGTGTTAGTGGCGAATGCAGGAACACAGTCATGTGTGGGAGGGAGTAGAAGATGGGGCTCAGTACACAACCCGCTGGTGTGTCAGTACTCAGAGTAGTAGTGGAGGACAGGTGGGGGCCCAGTCTCATCGCCTGAGGACGCTCCAACAGGAAATTCCAGATCCAGTTGCACAGTGACGAGCTGAGGCCTAGCTGGTGGAGGTTGAAAGTGGGCTTGGTGGGGATGACAGTATAGAAGGCAGAACTGTAGTCTACAAATAGCATCCTCACATACTGTATGTGCCCTGTCGCTCCAGGTGAGTCAGGACAGTATGAAGAGCCAGAGAGATGGTGCCCTCTGCAGATCTGTTAGCTCTGTAAGCAAACAGATGTGAATCCAGAGAGGCAGGGATGATGACTTTGATGTGGGAGAGGACCAACATTTCAAAGCACTTCATTTAGCAATGTTACAACATTTTGAGATTTAAAAAATCAAGTGTGCAATTTATCCCATCAGATAAAGCATAAAAGGAAGATTAATTTGACACCTAATTCACTTTCATATCTTCAGTATTAAAACAGTTATGGCCATTTTCATAATCGGAAATTAGCATCTTGTTCCCTATTGCTTTTCCATTGACAACACAAAAGCTGTGATCAAGGACAGTCAAAAGCCCATAACTTTCTTAAAAATTAAGAGAACTGAATGAAATTTTCAGTTATTATAGATTGAAGCATTCTGAAACAAATATAAAACATCTTACTTGGATGACCTGAAATTAAAGCATATAATTAGTTAATTACCTAATTGTAGCTAATTACAAAATTGACCGTTGTGACGGAAATAGTAATAAACACCCAGACTGCCTTGAAAATTCAAAAATGTGATATTCTCAAGATCAGAACTTTAATATTATTGTATAATATGCTGTAAGTCTGTAACAGATAGGTAAATAAATTACAATTTCTAGCAATAGACCAAGTCTTTATGGAGAAGATCAGTTGCTAGCTGGTACATTGGCATATCATAATCAGTAGCATCACCATACATCTCAGATTGTACACCTTGTTTTTCCTCAACTTTTCAATTTTGGAATTGTAAACTACAAGTTTTTGCTCTTCAAACCACACATGACATGCCTTTCTGCCCACTACTTTCCCATTAACAATGTCCTGTAGATTCCATTTCTTAAGAAAAGGATTTTTTTTTAAATAGCCTAAGTATCCAAATAACAAACTAATCCCATTCACACAGGAATTCACAACATAACATGATTTTTAAATCTCACTGTCATGAATTTATATGCCAGATGGAAGGAATTTAATGTTTAATTCCCATAAATTAATCTCAAAATATAATCAAAATTATTGTTATTTGCACAATACATGTGACTCAAACTGTTGTGAATATTTAGTTTAAAAATAATGATCATGGAGAGAGAATAACACAAAATATAGCCAATTTAGATGGCTTATGGCATGATTGTCCTAAATAAATGGGCATTTTAATCATCTTGCTTCTGGAACGCGATCGATTGGAACGTTGCATTTGCGGTGAATTTGAACCCCCATATCGGCGGGAAAAACATTGCCAGTTCGTATGGGGCCCAAATCAGATTTTCGCAATGTAAAATAAGATTAAAGCCATCCCAAGAAGCAAGATTATATGTAAAATACTCGACTTACACTTTGTTTCATCCGGTTCTTGCGATCCATCACTGTACTGTCCTCCCTATGTGATTGTTAACAGTAGAACGTAGATTGACAGCCAGTCAAACTCGTTTCAATAATCAAACGCGAGTCAGGAAGTTAGCATCTCTGCTCTTAAGTTTAATGATTTTTCAGTGCTGTCATTCTTAATATTGAAAAACGAGTGAAACTATAAAGGAGAAGAAAGATACATAAATTACTCTCCTTTGCAGAAATATACATATAAATAGAAATAAACATATAGGGCAAATATATAATAATAAACAATCCTATTAACAATCAAAGCAAATCCTATTCCTTGTATGTAAGGTGCTACAAAATGGCCACCGGCTAGCAATCTAAACATTCACAATGCTATGAAGTTAATGAAAGAAGTTAAACATCATCTGCCATAAATATTCTCCAATATAGCATTCCAAGCATACAGCGAACTATATAAACTTACAGCCATTGCTTTCTTAAGCTTAGCAAGCTAGGATTTGGCCGGATTGCTTCTGCTGCTGAACATGACAGATAAGACAAAGACAGGAGACTACTTCCTGCTTCCTACTTCCTGTGTGCAACTGACCTTTCACAATAAAGGTCCAATAGATGGCACTATTGCACATAGGTTCCAGCAGAGGGCAGAATACTCCCTGACATCGATAGATGCCACTACTATCATCAGCTAAAGTAACCTCAGGATCCTTGTCTCTCAGGAAGGAGAAGAATGACCTCAGAGACAGGTCTCATGTAGCTCTTAGAGGTGCCTTGAGAAGCTGTCCTGACCTCTATCTTCCGCACTTTGCCATCACTGCTTGGGAAAATAGAGATAACTAATCCCATAGGCCATTTGTTACGGGACAGCTGGCTGTCTTTCAAAAGTACAATGTCTCCAGTTTGCAGATCTCTGCGTGTCTCATTCCATTTAGTCTGCTCTGCAGAGTTGGCAAGTACTCCTGTCTCCAGCAAACCCAGAACTCATTGGCCAAGGTTTGTACCTGCCTCCATTGGCTCTTGAAGAGGTCTTCCCCTGTGAAATAGCTTGGAGGAGCTGGTAGGCCGGACCTCTGGGTAAGCAGCATTGCAGGAGTTAGGAGGAATGGTGAGTCCGGATCAGAAGAGATTGGCACTAACGGTCTAGCATTGATGATTGCTGATACTTCAGCCATGAGGGTACAAAGGACTTCGTGAGTGAGGTGCAGTGACTTCCGCTGCAGCAACATGGAGTCCAGGATTCTGCGTGAGACGCCAATCAAACGTTCCCAGGCCCCTCCCATGTGTGAAGCGTGAGGGGGGTTGAACTCCCATGTGCATCCTTGCTGACCTAAGTACCTATGGATATTTGTCTGCTCGCTAGAGTCCATGTCCATCTTCAGCTCTCTACTTGCCCCGATGAAATTTGCTCCGTTGTCGGATCTAAGCTGTTTTGCTGGTCCACGGTTGGCAAAGAACCGGTGGAGGGCGTTAATACAGCTAGTAGTGTTCATGGACTCTATCACTTCAATATGTACCACTCGGGTACTCATGCATGTAAAGAGAATCGCCCAACGCTTGCTTTGAGCTGCACCTCCTCTTGTTCGCCGAGTGACCACTGTCCAAGGTCCGAATACATCCAAACCAACATATGTGAATGGAGGGGATATACTGAGGCATTCCGGAGGGAGGTCAGCCATCTTCTGTTTCTCCATCTTACCCCTGAGCTTGCGACATGTGATGCAATCATGCAAAACGGAACTGATAAATCGCTTGCCACCGACAACCCACAGACCTGCCGCTCTGATGGCTCCCTCTGTGAACTGATGGCCCTGGGGCTTTACCTCTTTATGATGTTGCTGCACTAATAGATTGGTGATGTGGCTTTGTTTCCCCAGGATGAGAGGACTCCTTTCGGCTTGGTCCAGAGATGCATGAGTTAGGCGTCCACCGACTTTAAGGACACCATCCTGGATCACTGGATTCAACTTCACAAGTGGACTGGATCGAGGGAGTTCTATGTTCCCTGTGAGTTTACTGAACTCCTTGGCATAGGTCTCTTTCTGTGCAGACTTGATGATGATATTTCTAGCGGCAGACTACTCCTCCGGAGTGCGAGGCTTGTCGCACCAATGCCAATCTTTGCATTTATCAGATGCCTTGGAGGAGTCTGACCTGAAGGATCGAGCCACATGAATGAGGAGTGCCACAGCTCTGAGAAGAGAATTCCAGGTGGAGAAACGTTGGAAACGCTGGGAGGTAAGTTGGCTCTGCATTGTTTGAGTAATGAGACTTGTGACTTGTGGATGGATTTCGACATCTAGCTCTGGATCAATCAACTGCAAGGACTCTTGCAGTTCAAGAGAACATTCTGGCGGCTTGTGTAGAAATGCAGGACCAGTAAACCATGAAGTGTTGGCAAGCTGTGATGCAGACACTGACCTTGTTGCAAGATCCGCTGGATTTTGATCTGTCGGCACGTAGTGCCACTGTTCCGGGCATGTAGTCTGTCGAATGCGTCTGACCCTGTTATGTACATAGACAAAGAAACGTCTGCTGTCATTGAAGATGTACCCCAGGACTACCTTGCTATCACAGTACAACTTGACTGCTTCAGGTTTGAGATCAATCTCATCCAGTATCAGGTCCGCCATCTCCACTGCCAGTACCGCTCCACGGAGTTCAAGCCTAGGTGTCGTAGGTTCCGGTTGAGGAGTCAACTTAGCTTTCCCGAGGACAAATCCTACATGGCATTGCCCTTCTTCGGAGATTACTCTAAGGTAGGCTACTGCACCGATGGCTGTGTTGGAAGCATCAGAGAAGAGGCGCAACTCTGTATGTTTAGCACTGAGAAGAGAGTGGGGGGAGTATGTGCGTGAGATGTGAAGATTCTTCAAGTCTCGAAGCATTAGCTCTCCACGTTTTCCACTCCTCGAGCGTTTTCTCTGGAAGTGGTGTGTCCCAGTCGCAACTGTCAATGGTGGAGAATTAACGCAGTAGTGCCCTTCCTCGTATGGCCACCAAACCAAGGGGGTCAAAAAGGCTGTTCACTGTGGCCAAAACTCCACGTCGAGTGAATGGTTTTTCTTCTGCAGAGACTTTGAAGGTGAATGTGTCAGACTCCATTTCCCAGTACAGTCCGAGGCTTCTTTGCATTGGTAAAGCTTCATCAGTCAAGGAAAGATCCTTTATTCCTTTTGCCAGGTCTTCAACGTGGAAGGCTTTCATGACTGCAGCACTGTTTGAAGCGATTTTGTGCAGCTTCAGGTTTGACTGAGCAAGACATGCATGAGCTGGTTTCAGCAGAACGATGGCCTTGGACTCTGTGGGCAAAGAGATGAACCCATCATCTGCGTAAAAATGTCTCTCCACAAAGTGACGTGTATCGGATCCGTACTCATTCTATCCTTCCTGAGCAGCACGTCTTAGCCCATAGATTGCGATGGCAGGAGAGGGACTGTTCCCAAAGACATGCACACGCATCCGATACTCAACAATGTCCTTTGACATATCGTTGTCCCTGTGCCATAAAAACCTTAGGTAATTCCTGTTGTCTTTTCTCACTACAAAACAATAGAACATCTGCTGAATGTCGGCTGTTATAGCTACAGGTTCCTTTCGGAAGCGGATCAGCACTCCAAGGAGGGAGTTATTCATATCTGGGCCGGTAAGCAGAACGTTGTTGAGGGACCTTCCACCATACTGCGCACTGGAGTCGAAGACCACCCTGATCTGGTCTGGTTTCTGAGGGTGGTAAACTCCGAAGATCGGCAGATACCAGCATTCCTCTCCAACATTCAGTGGGGGTGCTCGTTCAGCGTGGTTGTTCTCAAATACCTTTCCCAGGAAGACAATTAACTGCTCTTTCATTGCAGGCCTTTTGCTCAAGGTGCGCTGTAAAGAGGCAAGACGACAGAGGGCCTGATCCCTATTATTGGGAAGAGGAAGTCTGGGTACTCTGAAAGGTAGAGGCACCACCCAGCTGTTGGTGTCATCTTTATGGCACTCTTCTTCCACTGTCTTTAGAAAGGCTCTGTCTTCAAAGGATGGAGCACACTTATCATCATTCTCAGTCCTCACGAATACTGAGCTGCCAAGCTTATCTATAGCTGCTTTGTCAGCAGAGACACTTGTAGGTGAAGGAAACACATCCCAACGTATTAACTCCCCGCCCTGGTTCACCGTCTCTCTGAGATATATTTGGCTCTGGCAGGGGGTGAGGATTGAGGGTCGACCATTGTCAAGGATGTGCGTCTTTAAAGTGCTGATGCTAAAACATCACCTATGAGAACCCAGCCTAAGTCCAGTCTCTGTGCAAAGGGAGTGTTGCCTGGCCCATTGATTTGTTGCCTCACCTTGTGTACTCTGAGGATATCTCTTCCAAGCAAGAGTAGGATCTGAGCATTTGGATCTAGTTCTGGGGTGTGAGCTGCAACCTGACTTAAGTGGGTGTGTTGACGTGCTGCCTCCGGTATTGATATCTCTGTCCTATTATCCGGAATTTCATCACACTCGATGAGTGGAGGAAGATCAAGTATTATCCCTCCATTCACAGCCTCAACCTGAAAGCCATCTGCTTTGCTTCATGTCATTTCCATCACTCCTGCACAAGTTTTCAGTGAGTATGGGGATGGGTCACTTTCAATCCCAAACTGAACAAAGAAACTTGGCCTCGATAAAGAGCGATTACTCTGATCATCAAGAATTGCGTACACTGTGATTGAGCTTTCAGGCTGCCCACGTGGGTATATCTTTACCAGGCATATCTTGGAGCAAGAACGAGCTGAAAGGCCAGGGCCACATTCCTCGGTGCAATGGGAAGTGATAGTGGTTGGAAGGTTGAGACTTTCGTTCTCTCGTGCTGTAGGCTCTGGCTCTTGAGTGGGGGGCTTAGAGGTCCAGGGGGCAGGGCCTGGATGCATTGCTGTGATGTGGTGGTCACTTTCGCATTCTGTGCACTTGAGAACTTTCTTACAGTCTTTGGCGAAGTGGGAAGACGAGGAGCAACACCTGAAGCATATGCTGTTCTCCTTGAGGTAGGTTTTACGCTCCTCTATGGGCTTGGCTCTAAAACCTCTACATTTGGCGAGGGAATGAGGTTTGCCATGGATGGGGCAAATCTTCGCCGGGTCATTGCTGTGCATTGTTTTATCTGTATTGTCTATAACTGTTGTAGCGATGTCAGTCTTGTGTACGTATATGGGGGTTCTTGAACTATCCTTTCTCTGGGTAGGCTTCTCATACTTGGAAGGACTACTGACACTGCTTGAAAAGGCAAAACTTGGGTCATTTCTAGTTCTTGCCTCTCCACAGATGAACTGCGTGAAGAAGGAGAATGGTGGGAAGCAGGCACTGTGCTCTTCTTTACACCTTGAACCCAGCGAGATCCATCTTTCCTGCAGGCCATGGTGGAGTTTCTCCACAATTGTGTTGATGCCACGGGCCGTGTCCAAGTATGTCAAACCAGGTAGGCATCCATCTTCTTTAGCAGCCTGCAACTCCATAAGCAAATCTACGAGTTCTCGAAGTTTGATGTGATCCTTACTGGTTATGCGGGGGAAGCTATCCAACCTTTTGAATAGAGAACTCTCTATTACCTCTGGAGCGGCGTAACAATACAGGAGCCTGTCCCATACCGACTGAAGAGCAGCATATGGGTCGATAAGATGCGCTGAGCGAATTCTTCTGACATGCTCTGACGATTCTTTGCCTAACCACCTTACTAAGAGATCTAGCTCTTCGCTGGCAGTGAGATCTAAGCCGCGAATGGCGTTAATAAAGGATGATCGCCATGCTCTGAAGCTCTCAGGTCTATCATCGAACTTATTGAGTCCACTGGTCACGAGTTCTCTTCTTGCTAAGTACTTGGCGAAGTCGATCATACTAGCAGGTCCTGTCTCAGGTGCAAGGTGTTGTTTACGATTCAAAGGTTGTTCATCATAAGCTATATGGCCTAATAGAGGTTCTGATTCAGCAAAGCAGACTTTGCGAGAAGGGCTTTGGCCAGCCTGGTGTATACGATATGGGGAAGCATGATGCCTCAATGCTATCTTGGTTTCAGCTCTGTAGACCTGAGGGTGTTGGTAACCATCATTGTAGCGTGAATGAGTCACCTGGGTGACCTCATGTTTTGCTGGTGTTGGCGAGTCCTCATTGTTGCATGGTCTGCCAGGTGAAGAGGTGATAGCGTCGACAGTTAGCCATTCACTCTGCTCCTGTACATAGTCTTCTGTTCCTTGCTTTGTGACTTGCTGTAAGTGTGACTGACCTTGGCTGTGACGTTCTCTATCTTCCACTTCTGCAGCTGCTTCCAAAGCTTCAGCCTGTGCTCGAGCAGCAGCAACTTCTTGCTTCAAATGTAAAGCTTCTAAAGTTGCCTGTACTCCTGCATTCTCTGCCTCTAGTCTTGCTCTCTCTTTTTTTATGTCCAGCTCTCTCTCAGCAAATTATGCTCTTGCACATGCAGCCTCAGCCTTTGCACGAGCTTTAGCGACTGCGCTACTCGAAGATCTGGAGGAGGAGGTGAGTCATGAGCGGATGCTTTGTCATCATGATCCTTTGTCTTTTCTATTTCTGCAGCTTTATTGCTGTTGCTTGCTTCACTCATTGTTCTCCAGGCTTTTCACTGAACTGTCCTCCCTACGTGATGTTAACAGTAGAATGTAGATTGACAGCCAGCCAAACCCGATTCAATAATCAGACGCAAGTCAGGAAGTTAGCATCTCTGCTCTTAAGTTTAATGATTTTCCAGTGCTGTCATTCTTAATATTGAAAAACAAGGGAAACTATAAAGGAGGAGAAAGATACATAAATTACTCTCCTTTGCAGAAATATACATTTAAATAGAAATAAACATATAGGGCAAATATATAATAATAATAATAAACAATCCTATTAACAATCAAAGCAAATCTATTCCTTGTATGTAAGGTGCTACAAAATGGCCACCGGCTAGCATCATCTGCCATAAATATTCTCCAATATAGCATTACAAGCATACAGTGAATTATATAAACTTACAGCCATTGCTTTCTTAAGCTTAGCAAGCTAGGATTTGGCCGGATTGCTTCTGCTGCTGAACATGACAGAAAAGACAAAGCCAGGAGACTACTTCCTGCTTCCTACTTCCTGTGTGCAACTGACCTTTCACAATAAAGGTCCAATAGATGGCGCTATTGCACATAGGTTCCAGCAGAGGACAGAATAGTCACGTTGTAGGCGTTGAGGGCGTTCAAAGTTGCTTATTATTTTAATCCAAATATTAAATTGTCCAGCGATTTAAAAAAAATATATAGCGCGAACGGGAGTCGGATCGATTATTCTTCAGCAGCTAGCAGCCCGAGGAAGTCCGCCTCCGATAGGCAGTACAAAACAGCATTTTAATCCCGCCCCCCCAAGGCGCCAAAGTCGCGCACACGGCCAGTGGCAGAACTGCAGCGCTGCTGAAGGTAAGTATTGTAACATCACTACTTCATTACTGTTGGTGTGAGGGCAACCGAACGATAGTCGTTCAGATTGCTGATGGGTTTTTATTTCCGGCACTGGCACTATGGGTGGCTGACTAGGCACTTTGGGACCGTTGCCAGAGATAGAGACAGATTGGAGATCTTTGTAAATACCTCAGAAAGCTGTTCAGCACAGTCCTTAAGTATCCATCCTGGGACTCCATCCAGGCCTGCAGGTTGACCCTCTGCAACACGTGCTGTACGTCACAATGGGAGGACCTGGTCATCCTCCATGGCCGGGATTTTTCCACTCATGGTGTTGTTGCCGATTTCAAATCGAGCAAAGAAGGTGTTGAGCTGGTTGGCCAGTGTGACATCACTGTGGGGCAGGCAGGGTTAAGGGCCTGTCCCACGGGCATGCGACTCCATGCAGCAAGCGCGACCTAACCGCAAGCGGGTGCCATGCGGGGGCCGCGCGGAGGTTGCGGGGCCGGTCCCACTTCGATCGCGGGAGCCGTATGGAGTTGTGCGGAGCTTGTCCCGACATTCGCGCGGGGCTCTGAAAAACTGACACTGTTCAAAAATTCTGTGCGGCGACGGCCTGCCGCATCGAGGTCGTGCGCAGCGCATCGACGGCCGTGCGCACCGCCTCGACACCGGATGCAGCTGCATCGAGGCCGTGCGCACCGCCTCGCCGCCGTACGCACCGTCTTGACGGCACTCGAACGCCGCGCGGACCCTGCTTCCGATTTGGTAGCGCTTGCCGCATGCAGCCGCATGCTGGTGGGACCGGCCCTATACGGGGATCACTCGACCTCCGTGCGGCCCCCGCGCGGCCCCCGCTTGCGGTTAGGTCGCGCTTGCCGCATGGAGTCGCATGCCCGTGGGACAGGCCCTTTACTCTTGTAATCAGAGATAGCCCTGATGCCTTGCCACATACATCTAGTGTCAGTGTTGTTGAAGTGGTCTTCCACATGTTGCCTGTGGAAGTCTTTGGCCTTTTTTATGCCTTTTTTTCAGGTTTGACCTGGAAACACTATAGGCTGAAGTGTCACCGGATTTAAAGGCATTATTGCGTGCTCTTAAAAGATTTTGTACCTCTTTGCTCAGCCACGGTTTCTGGTTTGGAAACATCTTTATTTTCTTGTCCACTGTGCCGTTGTCCACACAGCTGTAGTTACCACCTACATTAAAGTATCAATGTAACAGGTACCCAGCAATATGATTATTGTGTTGAATATTTGCATCTGTGAATGAAAAGGGAGAATGAAGAGAAAGAGAGAAACCATGGTGCTACCTTTAATGATTCCCCTCCCCATAACTTATGTAAGAAGGGACTCCTCCATCGTTGTCAGCATGTGAAGACTAATGTGTTTCCGTGTTGTCTTGCCTTTCCAGCTTTGCCAGCACTATAACTAGGTCACAGGAAGATTTCGGGAGCTGGTATTTGCATCTCCATATCTCTCTGTGTATGCAAGGTGGTCATGGTGGTGCAGCACAGTGGTAGAGTTGTTGCCTTACAGTGAATGCAACACCAGAGACCCGGGATCGATCCCGACTACGGGTGCTGGCTGTACAGAGTTTGTACGTTCTCCCCGTGACCTGCGTGGGTTTTCTCCGAGATCTTCGGTTTCCTCCCACACTCCAAAGACGTACAGGTTTGTAGGTTAATTGACTTGGTAAATGTAAACAAAATTGTCCCTAGTGGGTGTAGGATGGTGCGGGGATTGCTGGTCGGCGCGGACCCGGTGGGCGGAAGGGCCTGTTTCCGCGCTGCATCTCTAAACTAAACTAAACTAAATGCGATTACTGACATGTACCTTTGTTTCATTATTGTGAATTAGAGATTAGTCAAACATGTTAAAAGTCCAACGCTAAAACCACAGTATTATTACGTACAGTGGTAATGTATTTTTCTTTCAAAGGATTGAGAACTTCCAGGCGGCATGGTGGCGCAGCGGTAGAGCTGCTACCTTACAGCGCTTGCAGCGCCGGAGACCCGGGTTCAATCGCAACAGAGTTTGTACCTTCTCCCCGTGACCTGCGTGGGTTTTCTCCGAGATCTTCGGTTTCCTCCCACACTCCAAAGATGTACAGGTATGTGGGTTAATTGGCTTGGGTTTGTATACTTGGTATAAGTGTAACTTGTCCCTCATGTGTGTAGGTTTGTGTTAATGTGCGTGGATCGCTGGTCGGTGTGGACTCGGTGGGCCAATAGGCCAGTTTCCGTGCTGTATCTCTAAACTATTTACTTCCTTCGTGTAACCAAATGCTGCCCATGTGGCAAACAGCCTGTGGTGATTGTGACTTATCACAAAACATGTCAGGCATAGTCTGTTGCTCTCCTTCAACATGCTTCAGACAAAGCACAAGCCATGATTTCGTGAGGAACAGACTAAATAAATTAAGGGAATCTGAAATGTAGTTATCCCCTGCCTCCAGCCTGGTGTCACACTCCACGGAGCATGGGTTGGAGAATTAGCACTGCAGTTCTGTTGCTCAGTCTCTAATCTGTGATCTAACTAATCACAACTCCCTCCGGGAACCCTGGATCATTAAATTTGCTTTCAATGTGATGCCAAGTTTTATTGCAATACAGAAAATGAAGGATTCGTGGTTGCAGGAAACGTGTTTTATTTAATTTTCCCTGTACTGAAAGGATCATAATAGTCAGTGTTCATCACCTTCTCCAACGCTTTCGCCACTTTATAAAATACTTCAGCGCTAATTGTGGAAAGATTGTGTTGGAGTTACTCAGTAGCAAATCTAAAGCTATATGAAAGTATAACTGAGAGCAAGTGTTTAAAGTCTACTGATAACCTAAACAGATCAGAGCATATAGCACGTCAGTACAGAAAATGACAGTGTTTATGACACATTTCCCGTCTCTGGGTGATGGAAAATCAATACATTTTACAATTAATGGCTAAAATGTGTACAAGGCTATTTAACTAAACCATTTATGGATTTGTATACACCTCCCAGAGATGTTAATAGAAAATAATTGGAATGATTGTATTTTGATTCAAAGTGGATAAAAGTAGTGGCGGTTCATTATTGCTGCCAGACCACTATGTAAACATCTTGTTGACCATCGAGTGCATGTCTGAACAAGAACTACGCAGTTGATTTTAAAACTGCATTTATTCTGTGCTTTTCATGTTTCAAAATGACAGAGTAATTCTCCAATTCTATTGATTCAGATGAAGTTCAGACTTCAGGCTAGAATTGCAGATTAGTCATCTGTTAAACAATGATTGGTTTTAATGGAAAGAAACATTGAGCAGTTTCTATAAATAGTGGTCACCACAACATTTTCGTATCCAGGGGGTAAGTTGAAAATCTCCATCTTTATCTCCTCAGATAAAATGAGAAACACTGCAGCATTGAAGTAGAATAAAGGCACATTGGCGGGACAGAGTGTACGAGCCAACAAGCCTTGTTCAAATGTGTAGGAAGAAACTGCAGTTGCTGGTGTAAACCAAAGTTAGACATAAAATGTTGGAGTAACTCAGCGGGACTGGCAGCATCTCTGGAGAGAAGGAATGGGTGATGTTTCGGGTCAAGACCCTTGAAGGGGTCTTTAGAAAGATAGGCATCCTGTATCAAAATCACATGGGATAACTAATTTTAAACAATTTTACATTTTACATTATACCAAGCCAATTAACCTACAAACCTGGTCGTCTTTGGAGTGTGGGAGGAAATCAAAGATCTCGGAGAAAACCCACGCAGCACAAACTCCATACAGACACGGACCCATGGTCGGGATCGAACCCACGTCTCTGACGCTGTAAGGCAGTAGCTCTACCGCTCTGCCACCAAGGCGTGTCTCTTGGCAATCCCACAAAGACTCCATCTGTAATTTACAGAATCACAGGCCCTGATGCAAAGAGTTTTATTCAGAGACATTCAGCAGTTGCGATTCCATGAAAACTGTGTTGCTTTACAATGGAAAGACTATTCTTTTAGGCATTAAATGTGTTGTCGTGCTCTGCTAAAAAAGTGTCATATGTGACCTGATCTGCAGCCACATAGTCTTTAACTTTCAACTATTTCATTGTCTTTGCACTCATCAACAACCAATTGAAGTAAATGAAGTCAAAATCTATATTACTAAAAGTAAGATCTTGACCACTTTTGACTCACTGCAATGTGATTTCCGAGAGAACGCCGCCACATACGGCCGTCATTTTAGGCCAACTCGCTCAGAGCCCCCCTCCACCGGACTGGACCAGAGGATTTTTCCCATCGATGAAAAATCAGAGATATATTAATTTTTTTTTTTAATTGCCATTCTCCCTGCTGCCGCTGCTGGTGGGAGGGGGGAGGGACTATAAAACCCGGAAGTGGTGTGCCTCACTCAGTCTCTGCAATATGGAGGAAGCGAGAGGGTCTCTTTGAGCTCTGAATAACACCTAACACATGTTTACTCAAATGTGAGTGCCCTTAATGTGGTTTGAAATTGAAAATATGGTTGGGTTGAAGTGAAAAGGCACTGCAAATGGTTGTTTGGGTGTTTTGGGTTGAAGTGAAAAGGCACTGCAAATGGTTGTTTGGGGTGTTTTGGGTTGAAATAAAAAGGCACTGCAAATGGTTGTTTGAGGTGTTTTGGGTTGAAGTGAAAATGCACTGCAAATGGTTGTTTAGGTTTTTTTTGGGTTGAAGTGAAAAGGCACTGCAAATGTATGCTTGGGGTTTTTGGGTTGAAGTAAAGGGCACTGCAAATGGTTGTTTGTCTAAACTTGACAACTTCCTGTTTGCACTATATTGATTTTAGATAAAACGGTACCACTTACGACTGTGATTTTTGGCCATCTTACTCAGCCCCCCTCTGCTCATAAGGTGCAGAGGATTCTTCCCATCAATGAAAAATAAAAGTGTTATTAGTGTTTAAAAAGCGTTGAGAATCACTCTACTGTCAATCACGCCATGAAGGCCACACATTTTCCGGTGGGAGGGGGGAGGAATTATAAAGCCCGGAAGTGTGGGTGTGGCTCAGTCTCCGCATGTCTACCGAACTGTGAGTGTGGTGTTTTGTGTGGTTTTATGGTGGTTTTATGGTGGTTTCACCCAGCTTGAAATGGCATGAAACTGCATTTGAATGAGGTGGCCTTGCACCCTGCATGAAATGGTATGAAACTGCATTTGAATGTGGTGTCGTTGCACCCTGCATGAAATGGTATGAAACAGCATTTGAATTTGGTGGCCTTGCACCTTCCTTGAAATGGTTATGAAACTGCACTTGAATTTTGTGGCCTTGCACCCTGCTTGAAGTGATATGAAACTGCACTTGAATTTGGTGGCCTTGCACCCTGCTTGAAGTGGTTGGAAACTGCACTTTTATTCGGTGGCCTTGCACCCTGCTTGAAGTGGTCGGAAACTGAACCTGAATTTGGTGGCCTTGCACCCTGCTCGAAGAGGTAAGAAACTGCACTTGAATTTGGTGGCCTTGCACCCTGCTTGAAATGGTAGGAAAATGGATTTGAATTTGGTGGCCTTGCACTCTGCTTGAAATGGAATTTCAAGGAATAGCTGTGAGTCAACTGCCAGCCACCAGCCGTGAGTGAGCTGCCAGCACATCAGGCTTCAGGGACTGAGCTGTCACCCCAAGAATCCATTTGGCCCACAATGTCCATACTAGCCTCTAGAGACCAGTAGTCCCTGCAGCCAACAACACCCGTACCAGCGCTCCAGAGAGCCCCCCTGGCCACAATATTGGAATTGGTGGAGACGTGGAATATTGCATATGGGGACCAGCCCTCCCGTATGAACATAGGACCCAACGGGTCCCACTTAGTCTAGTCCAGCACTAGGCTTTGGTTGTTTTCACCACACAATAGAGTGTAAAGGACCTTTCCCACTGTACGAGGTAATTCAAGAGTTCCCCTGAGTTTTCCCTGATTCGAACTTGGAGAATGTCCGTAGCGGGTCTGTAGGAGTTCGTCGATGTCTCGTAGCGGCTCGTACGAGTAAAAAGTAACATTTTTTTTCATCACGAGTATTTTTTTACTCGTGGACATTTTTCACTGTGGAAAAAACGTCACGAGTTTACTGGATTTCCCGACTACCTACCGTTTCTCGTATGAGTTGCTACGGGACATCCACGAACTCCTACGGACCCGCTACGGACATTCTACGAGTTCGAATCAGGGGAAAACTCGGGAGAACTCTTGATTTGCCTCGTACAGTGGGACAGGCCCTTAAGATTACTTTAATGTCATCTTGAAAATGAAGCCACTTTTTATTCCTCACAGAATAATCATTGAAATGATTTCTGAAAATATATTCTAACATTACAGCCAGAATGTTTGGAAATTATATTCAAATCAAACTGCTTATTGGCAAAAGTCAAAGAAGGCATTAGAATTTTGGTCATCATAAATTTCCCCAAGTGTGCAGCCGAGCGATAGAATCGAGGGGGAATAGAAGGGAATGTGTGGAGAATCAGATAGAATTAGCACGGGTGGGTACTTGATGGTCAGCAAGGACTTGGTAGGCAGAAGGGTCTGTTTCTATGCTGTTTGACTATAAACCTAGGACATTAAGCATCTTGCTTCAATGAGGTAGCAGTCATTGAAAATTTGAGATAAATCAGCTATGTCCAAAATACCGATTGTATGACAAAGTTTCAATAACCCTTAGAACATCATGAGATGTATTGCAGGCTGGAGATCTGCACACCCATGCAGTTTTGCAGTGGTGCTCCATCAGACTCCCCATATCTGTGTTCATGCATGCACTTCAATGTAGTGTTTGATTCTTTGCTCCTTGCATTACATGCTGCAAGCCCCACCGATCACGATGCCTGTTGTTGCGGCCATTAAACCAGAAAGATAGTCGAGTAAAAATAAACTAACACACTCCATTGTACTTCCACATGATGCAAACAAAGCAGCAGCTCCAATAATGTCTCACCCTTGCATAATATAATCAGTGATGGAAATGGGTTTTAGGAACTAGCGGTATGCTAAGGTCCGTGAGGCTGAGGTTGGGAAGGAAGGGGGGGGGGTTTCTTTTATGTGTGGTCATACCCATGTAAAAGTACAAGGCATAACTGTTGTTGTAATACAGTTTTAACAGTGTATTGTGTATTATATGTCATAGCTGCTTTCTTGCATCTCTCTCTCTCTCTTTGTGTTGCCTGCAGCCTTCGTCTGCTTCGGTGAGGGAAGCAGGTCGGTGATTGGTCACAACGCCCTTGGAGACTGTCTGATTGGCCGCCGAGTGACCAGCGCATTATGTGATTGGACACAATGCCCTTGTAGACAGCAGCTGATTGGACGGGAGGTGAACCGATTTGTTGATTGGACGGGAAATTTAAGGAAGCTGGTCGGTGATTGGTCACAATGCCCCTCGGAGACTGTGTCTGATTGGGACGGGTGAAGACCAATTTGTTGATTGGACGGAAATGGTAAGGA
>JAXLNO010003267.1:0-62548 GCA_038087875.1 Malacoraja senta
GCGGCTTGTGACGCTAATGGCAGGTACTCAGGAAACGTGGAAAGCTCGTGAAGATTTTTCAACATGTTGAAAAATGTCCACGAGAGCCCCGAGTACCTACGAGCGGCTATTACCATAAATCTCCGAGTTCGAATCAGGGGAAACTCGGGAGAACTCTTGAATTAGCCCGTACATTGGGACAGGCCCTTTAGTAATAGATTCCCTTATCAGGGGTAGGTCTACATGTCCTTGCCAAATCCTTTTAGAATCTTTCAACGAGACCCTCTCATTTTTAGCTGTGAAAAGTATTGGCTGTGGTGCACAAGCAGTCCATGAAAGATGTATTTAAACTAGAATAGCAAGGTGGTGGGAACCAGAGCATCAGGTCAGCAAATGGAAGGATTGACAGGAGTGTGTTAGGACCAGTGAGGTTAGGACCAGCAAGTCTCAAAGAAAGGACATGCAGGGAGAGGTTAATGAGCAAGGGGAAGGTAAAGGGTTTAATGTTTATTTCATTGAAAGGGGTATCTATGGGTAAACAGAATGAACTTAGCTGGAATCACTGCATGGGAACTATTGGTTGTGAGAGGGACAGGACTGGCAGCTCAACATTCCAGTTTCGGTATTTCATACGTGACAGAGAGGGAGGTAACAGGTAGAGGAGTTATGTTATGAATCGGAGAACGTGCTGCGGCGCTCCGAGAGGACTTCTGGAGAGTGCCTAGACCGTGGGATATTCAGCAACCCCAAGTCGGCCGATCTGAGGGGCCTGGAGGTGGAGTGGTGGGTGAGAAGACTTTTTATGTAGGTGGGGGCAAGCCCATTGAGGGCTTTGTAGACATGGAGGAGGATCTTGAAGTTTATACGGAACCGCACAGGGAGCGAGTGGAGAGAGGCCAGGATCGGGGTGATGTGGTCCCTTTTTCAGGTGCCCGTCAGGAGTCTCGCTGCGGCGTTTTTGACCAGTTGCAGGCGGGACAGGGAAGATTGGCTGATGCCAGTGTTGTAGTAATCTAGGCGGGAGGAGATGAATGTGTGGATGATCTTTTTGAGGTCATCAAACTGGAGGAATTGTTTTATTTTTGCTATCGTCCGAAGCTGAAAGAAGCTAGCTTTTACCACGGCATTGACTTGTTTGTCAATGAAGGAATATGTAGATAGATTACGAAAAGATGCAGGAGCAGCAAGGCTGTCATAGGGCACCTTTCACTTCCCCAATATTGACTGGCATTTCAAAACGACTTAGAAGGGGCAGAATTGTTCGGTTTATCCGAGTGGGTTTCTCAAAACACTTGTGGATAGTCTAACTCAGATGGACAAAAGTTACTAAAACTCCATGAACCATTCTTCTGCCCACGCCCAACTGATCAAGATCATGCTGTAACCTTTGATAAATAATCTTCGCTATCTACAATACCACCCACTTTAGTGTTATCTGCAAACCTACTAATGCTGCCTTGCACATTCTCATCCAAATCGTTGATATAAACCACGAATAGCTATGGAACTCGCTCTGATCCTTGATGCACATCACTAGTCCAAAAAGCAACCTTCCACTATTACCCTCTGCTTCCTTCCTTGCAATTAATTTTCATTTCAGCCGGTTAGCTCTCCCTGAATCCCATGTGATCCAACCTTCTAGAGCAACCTACCATACGGAACCTTGTTAAATGCCTTGCTGATATCCACAGATGTTCACAGTACTGCCCTCAATCTTTTTGATAACATCATCAAACTCAGATTTGTGAGACACGATTTCCCATGTACAAAACCATGCTGACTATCCCTCATCAGCCATGCCTGTCTAAATGCATGTACAGTGCCCTCCATAATATTTGGGACAAAGTCCCATCAATTATTTATTTGCCTCTGTACTCCACAATTTGAGATTTGTAATAGAAAAAAAAATCACATGTGGTAAAGTGCACATTATCAGATTTTAATAAAAGCCATTTTTGTACATTTTGGTTCACCATGTATAAATACAGTAGTGTTTATACATAGTCCCCCCATTTCAGGGCACCATAATTTTGGGACACAGCATTGTCATGTAAATGAAAGTAGTTCATGTTTAGTATTTTGTTGCATATCCTTTGCTTGCAATGACTGCTTGAAGTCTGTGATTCATGGACATCACCAGTTGCTGGGTGTCTTCTCTGGTGATGCTCTGCCAGCCCCGCATTACAGCCATCTTTAGCTTATGCTTGTTTTGGGGGCTAGTCCCCTTCAGTTTTCTTTTCAGCATATAAAAGGCATGCTCAATTGGGTTCAGATCGGGTGATTGACTTGGCCACTCAAGAAATTTACCATTTTTTATCTTTGAAAATCTCCCTTTGTTGCTTTAGCAGTATGTTTGGGATCATTGTCTTGCTGTAGAATGAACCGTCGCCAATGAGTTTTGAGGCATTTGTTTGAACTTGAGCAGATAGGATGCGTCTATACACTTCAGAATAATCATGCTACTACCATCAGCAGTTGTATCATCAATGAGATAAGTGAGACAGTACCTTCAGCAGCCATGCATGCCCAGGGCATAACACCCCACCACTGTGTTTCACAGATGAGGTGGTATGCTTTGGATCTTGGGCAGTTCCTTCTCTCCTCCACATTTTGCTCTTGCCATCACTCTGATATAATTAATGTTCGTCTTCATCTGTCCACAAGACTCTTTTCTAGAACGGCAGTTGCTCTTTTAAGTACTTCTTGGCAAACTGTAACCCGGCCATCCTATTTTTTGCGGCTAACCAGTGGTTTGCATCTTGCAGTGTAGCCTCTGTATTTCTGTTCATGAAGTCTTCTGCAGACAGAAGTCATTGACAAATCCACACCTGGCTCCTGAAGAGTGTTCTGATCTGTCGGACAGGTGTTTGGGGATTTTTCTTTATTATAGAGAGAATTCTTCTGTCATCAGCTGTGGAGGTATTCCTTGGTCTGCCAGTCCCTTTGCTGTCTACAACTCCACCAATTTTGGTGTTGTCTGCAAAATTACTAATCACATGCATCTTAATCTTTAGCCTACCATGTCTTACTAAAATCCATGTAAACATTCCACTGCCCTACCCACTTCAATCACCTATATCACCTCGAAAAAACTCAAATCAAATTAGTAAGACATGACCTGCTGCATAAGCCATGCTGACCATCACCTATTTGCCCTTTCTTATCCAAATGCATGTAAATCCTATCCTAAAATAATTTCCTCCAGTAACTACTCACACAAGCTCACTGGCCAATAATTTCCTTGATTATCTTTACTTTCTTTTGTTTAAGGAGAAAAGTACAGAACTATTCTCTAAAAAAATGTAGTCTTCTACTGAGAAGCAAGATCACCCAGTTGAATAACTGGAAGGCCAATGGAGCTATTTAAAAAAATGAAAATTGGCTGGAAGTTATAACTGAATATAGAAACTGATTGACTTGCTAATCAGATTATACAATTAGCAGCATTTTGAATTTGTGGAAATATCTCAAGGATACAGGCTTTATTGGTCAAATAATTCAATTCAATTGAAGATAGCTGAAAACGATTAACAGCAAGGCTAGAGATTTTGGCAGGGTTTTTCAGTTATTTCAGGTGTAACTGGAATTTTTTTTTAAACCATGACTTAAAATTGAAGATAAAACTAGTAAGTGGAAGTGTTTGCATTATGCTGGTGTTGTCAACGTACAACAGGAAGTCTAGCTTAAGCCATGATTGTTAATTTTATATGACACGCGTTGACAGCAAGGTGGGTGTTGAGAACAGCAAGAACAAAAAGCAACCATACTGGAGATCCATGGCTAGTTGGAAAAGTTGCAGAAGTGGAGGTAGAGGAGAAAACACAGCAATCAAGAGAATGGCACAAGAATAATTGGAACGATTTCAGTGTTTTGACAGGGGACAGAAACCCAACTAGCATGGAATTCAAATACCATTCTGCATGAGTATGAACTAGGAAAGCAACATGGCTGTGGAGGCCAAGTCAGTGGATATTTTTATGGCAGAGATAGATTCTTGATTAATATGGGTGTCAGAGGTTATGGGTAGAGGCAGGAGAATGGGGCTAGGAGGTAGAGATAAGTCAGGCATGATTGAATGGCAGACGGCCGAATGGCCTAATTCTACTACTATTCCTTATGACCTTAAGAACCTCAAGAAAAGCTGAATTTGGATGGAGGGAGGGGAGGAATGGAGAAAGTCAGTCATTTGCCAAGATTGTTTTATAAAGATTTAATAATCTATGGCCTTTTTTGATAACCCTACCATGGGAAAAAAGTTCCAATTATCTATCTAATCACCCTGAAGCCTCGTTCATTCCAGTGAAAACAAGCCCAGCCTGTCAAATCCTTTCCATTATTAAAACAATCCAACCCAGGCAACATCCTGGTGAATCTGCTCTGTACTCGACTGCTTCATACAGTATGGCAACCAGAAACTGCAGAAGGCAGCCTCATTGGTATTTAGTAGTTGCAACACTACCTGACTTCTATTATTATGCCCTGACCTGTGAAGGTAAATGTTCCAGAAGTCTTTTTTTAAACGACCCCTATCTATCAGTGTTGTCACTCAGAGCATTATTCACTTATTCTGTGCTAAGGAATGCCTATCTTACCCTATTTGGCTTCCCAAATTGCATTTCTCAGGATTAAATTGAAGTTCCACAAACAAATCTATGCATTTCTTCCTGTTGAATAGTAAAGTAGTGCGAACGACAAACAGTTAGACTCAGCTATCCCTTATTGAAGGTGATCACTACTTTATTAAGCTTCGTGTTGGAATACTAAACTTTAAATAGCTGAGACCAATGCAATGGTTCTATATGAACCTGGATCTTCTAGATCTTTATCTTTTTTCGGTATAAGTGTAATAGTTGATTCCGCTAATGTTTTCTGGTAGTGCTTGTTCTTTAAAAAGCGTATGTGTACAATTTTTGTAGACGTGGTGAGATTGTCTCGTGGAATCTTTTATAAAATTCGTTACTAAATCCATCTGGTCCTGGCGTTTTTACCGTTCTTCAGTGAGTTTATTGTCTCTTCTATTTCTTTAATTGAGACCTGAGCTCCTAATTCCTCTTGTTCCAACAGATTAAGTTTTGGGAGGTTACAATTATCCAAGAAAATTTATAACTTTAGTGTTGTCTGTTGATGTTTTTGATGTATATAAATTTTGATAAAATTGAGCAAATCTTTTATTAATGTCTTTAGGTAATGTTAACAATTCGCCTTTATCTGATTTTAATTTTTTGAAATCGTATTATCCTTTTTCCGTTTTTTTCAGTTGACATGCGAGAGTTTATGTGGTTTATCGCCGAATTCAAAGTTTTCCTGTTTTGTAATTTGAAATAGTCTTATAACTCTTGCAGGTAAGATTCTGTTTAATTTAAATTTTCAATATTGTTATTTTTATTGTGTTTATCTATGTTGGTTCTTTAGCATTATCTAGGTTCATTAGCATTATCTAGATCAGAAAATACTAGCGAAAACTCTAGCAAGAAGACTGAGCAATACGTCGGTAAATTAATGAAATGCGGATCAAACGGGTTTATACCCAAGAGATATTCATTCAATAATCTGAGACGTCTGTTTAATATAATGTATTCATATAATATTGAAGAGGAAGACTTATCAATTTATTTCATTGGATGCAGAAAAAGCATTCGATCAGGTGGAATGGGACTATCTCTTCAAAGTACTGCAAAAATTTCAAATGGGAGAGAATTTCATTTTATGGGTAAAATTATTATATGACTAGCCGACTGCTAGAATACTGACCAATAATATACTCTCTCTGAAATTTCAACTATCCAGGGGCAATAGACAGGGATGTGCACTATCACCCCTGGTATTCGCTCTTGTGATAGAACCCTTAGCGGAAAGTATAAGAACACATCCGAACCATCCACGGTTATAATACAAAACATTCAAATAATAAAATATCATTATATGCAGACGACGTATTATTATATATTACAAAATCGCAAATTAGCATACCAAATATATTAAATTTAATAGAGGAATTTGGATCCTTCTCAGGATATAGAATAAACTGGAATAAAAGCGAAATTTTGACGATAAAACCTCAAGAATCGACACACCTTTTAAAATTCCCCTTTAGAATTGCTACAGAGAAATTTAAATATCTGGGTATTCAAATTACCAGAAAATATAAAGCTTTATTCAATGCAAACTATATGCCCCCTTACTTACTAAATTAAATGCTTTGATTAAATTTTGGAAAACACTACCGATGTCTTTAATAGGCAGAATAAATGCCATAAAAATCATTTTTTTGCCACAAATCTTATATTTATTTCAATCAATACCAATATATTTACCGACATTTAAAAAAAAAAAACTCGACTCTGATATCACAAATTTCATATGGGACTATAAATCCCACAGAATTCAAAGAAGACACCTGTGTAAACCCAAATCATTCGGAGGACTGACACTACCCAATTTTTTTGTACTATCACTGGGCAACGAATATCAAAAATGTAATTTACTTGTTGGACAATTCTGCCCAACAGGTAGATTGGATAGTAATGGAGAGAGAGGATTGCTCTCCTTTTAATATAGGAGCGATCCTTCTTTCACCGATAAAATTGAATAATACAATATACAAGAAAAATCCAATTATTCATAGTACAATACGAACTTGGAAACAAATAAAATTAACTTTGAAATTAAGAAACCTATCACTTCTCTCTCCCATTGTTAATAATCCGTCGTTTAAATCATCTATTATCGACAAAACGTTTACACACTGGGAAAGAATAGGAATTAAAACGTTTGGAGATATGTATCAAATGGGAAACCTTTTAACATTCCAACAACTACAACTTAAATACAACCTAAAAAGTAATCAATACTTTAAATACCTTCAAATCCGTGACTACTTGAAAAAACATACACAAGAATGTAAAACTTCGACTTCAGATATATTAGATGAAGCTATGAACAGAAAGGCGGACTCAACAAATTTAATATCATATTTGTATAATATCATTTTAAACATAGAGAAACCAGCGTCTGATGCAATTAGAAGAGATTGGGAACAAGAATTATCTATAAATATCTCGAAAGACAGATGGGATAAATATTTGCTACATGTACATAAATGTTCGATTAATGTAAGACATACCTTAATTCAATTCAAAATTTTACATAGATTATATTACTCGAAAACTAAATTGAATAAAAAATTTCCAAATGTGTCTCCCATCAGCGACAAATGCACATTCTTTTGTCTTTTGCATAAAACATCAGAAATTTTGGAAGGTAATTTTCAAATTTTTTACAAAAGTATTTAAAATAAAACGGAACCCCAACGCAGAACTGATTATCTTTGGAACAACGGAGGTCGGCCCTGAGTTGACTTCGTTCCAAAAGATTATGGTTTAATAACGGCAAAAAAACATATTAAATTTCTGGAAAAATGCACCAACACCAACGCTTAAAATGTGGATCAAAACATGTCTGAAATGTTACATCTAGAAGACATGAGATTCGTCCTAGCAGGCAAATCAGACCAATTCTTAAAGATTTGGTCTCCCTTTATCGATTTATTACAAGCATATGGTGCAACATAACCCTGGAAATTGACTTTCAGAACCGGGTGAGGGGTGAGGGGTGCGCAAAGATATCAAGCAGCTATATCCCTTTTATCTTCTTTTTAATTTTTTTCTCTTTTTTTTCTCTTTTCTCTTCTTCTCTCTTTTTACTGCACTTTTTCACAATCTATTACTTGCACCACCTTATCTAACTTTCTTTTTCTCTTTTTGCTTCTACTACTTTTTTATTATTAAATTTAAAAACAAGAAGTTGTACATGAACTGTATTATATTATTCTTGGTTTATACCATTGTGTATGACTTTTAATAAAAATATTATTTAAAAAAAAATAGTTGAGACCTTTGCCATGATTATCTGATTATTAGAATAGAATAGAATAGAATACCTTTTATTGTCATTCAAACAGCTTGGTTTGAACGAAATTGCATTTTCCAGTCTTACCATATAACCATATAACCATATAACCATAACAGCACGGAAACAGGCCATCTCGGCCCTTCAAGTCCGTGCCGAACATTAAAAAACTTTTTTTTTTAAATTAAAAATAAATACTTCCCCCTAGTCCCATCTACCTGCACTCAGACCATAACCCTCCATTCCTTTCCCGTCCATATACCCATCCAATCTATTTTTAAAGGATAACATCGAACCTGCCTCCACCACTTCCACTGGAAGCTCATTCCACACAGCTACCACTCTCTGAGTAAAGAAGTTCCCCCTAATGTTCCCCCTAAACTTCTGTCCCTTAATTCTCAAGTCATGTCCCCTTGTTTGAATCTTCCCTACTCTCAATGGGAAAAGCTTATCCACGTCCACTCTGTCTAACCCGCTCATAATTTTAAAGACCTCTATCAAGTCCCCTCTTAACCTTCTGCGCACCAAAGAATAAAGACCTAACTTGTTCAACCTTTCTCTGTAACTTAGTTGCTGAAACCCAGGCAACATTCTAGTAAATCTCCTCTGTACTCTCTCTATTTTGTTGACATCCTTCCTATAATTAGGCAACCAAAATTGTACTCCATACTCCAGAATTGGCCTCACCAATGCCTTGTACAATTTTAACATTACATCCCAACTTCTATATTCAATGCTCTGATTTATAAAGGCCAGCACACCAAAAGCTTTCTTTACCACCCTATCTACATGAGATTCCACCTTCAGGGAACTATGCACAGTTATTCCTAGATCCCTCTGTTCAACTGCATTCCTCAATTCGCTACCATTTACCGTGTACGTCCTATTTTGATTTGTCCTGCCGAGATGTAGCACTTCACATTTGTCAGCATTAAACTCCATCTGCCATCTTTCAGCCCACTCTTCCAAATGGCCTAAATCTCTCTGTAGACTTTGAAAATCTACTTCATTATCCTCAACACCACCTATCTTAGTATCATCTGCATACTTACTAATCCAATTTTCCACACCTTCATCCAGATCATTGATGTACATGACAAACAACAGTGGACCCAACACAGACCCCTGAGGCACCCCACTAGTCACCGGCCTCCAACCTGACAAACAGCCATCCACCATTACTCTCTGGCATCTCCCATTCAGCCACTGTTGAATCCATCTTACTACTCCACCATTAATACCCAACAGTTGAATCTTCTTAACCAACCTTCCATGAGGAACCTTGTCAAAGGCCTTACTGAAGTCCATATAGACAACATCCACTGCTTTACCCTCATCAATTTCCCTAGTAACCTCTTCGAAAAATTCAAGAAGATTAGTCAAGCATGACCTTCCAGGCACAAATCCATGTTGACTGTTCCTAATCAGACCCTGCTTATCCAGATGCTTATATATATTATCTTTAAGTATCCTTTCCATTAATTTGCCCACCACTGACGTCAAACTAACAGGTCTATAATTGCTAGGTTTACTCTTCGAACCCTTTTTAAACAACGGAACAACATGCGCAGTACGCCAATCCTCCGGCACTATTCCCGTTTCTAATGACATTTGAAATATTTCTGTCATAGCCCCTGCTATTTCTACAATAAGTTCCCTCAATGTCCTAGGGAATATCCTGTCAGGACCTGGAGACTTATCCGTTTTCATATTTTTCAAAAGGGTCCGCACCTCCTCTTCTTTGAATCTCACAGTTTCCATTGCTACTCTGCTCGTTTCCCTTACCTCACATAATTCCATATCCTTCTCCTTGGTGAACACCGAAGAAAAGAAATTGTTCAATATCTCCCCCATCTCTTTTGGCTCTGCAGATAGCTGTCCACTCTGACTCTCTAATGGACCAATTTTATTCCTTGTTATCCTTTTGCTATTAATATAGCTGTAGAAACCCTTTGGATTTACTTTCACCTTACTTGCCAAAGCAACCTCATATCTTCTTTTAGCTTTTCTAATTTATTTCTTAATATTCTTTTTACATTCTTTATACTCCTCAAGCACCTCATTTACTCCATGCTGCCTATAATTATTGTAGATCTCTCTCTTTTTCCGAACCGTGTCCAATTTCCCTTGAAAACCATGGCTCTTTCCATTTTTTACTATTTCCTTTCAACCGAACAGGGACATAAAGATTCTGTACTCTTAAAATTTCACCCTTAAATGTCGTCCATTTTTCTTCTACATCCTTTCAATAAAACAACATGTCCCAATTCACTCCTTTTAAATCCTTTCGCATCTCCTCAAAGTTAGCCTTTCTCCAAACAAAAATCTCAACCCTAGGTCCAGTTCTGACCCTCTCCATAATTATATTGAAACTAATGGTATTGTGATCACTGGACCCGAAGTGCTCCCCGACGCATACCTCCGCCACCTGCCCTGTCTCATTTCCTAACAGGAGGTCCAGCACTGCCCCTTCTCTAGTAGGTACCTCTATGTATTGCTGCAAAAAACTATCTTGCACACATTTTACAAACTCCAAACCATCCAGCCCTTTTACAGAATGTGTTTCCCAGTCTATGTGTGGAAAATTGAAATCTCCCACAATCACTACCTTGTGCTTACTACTAATATCTGCTATCTCCTTACATATTTGCTCTTCCAATTCTCGCTCCCCATTTGGCGGTCTATAATACACCCCTATAAGTGTTGCTACACCTTTCCCATTTCTCAGTTCCACCCAAATAGCCTCCCTAGACGAGCCCTCTAATCTATCCTGCCAAAGCACTGCTGTAATATTTTCCTTGACAAGCAATGCAACACCCCCACCTCTTGCCCCTCCAATTCTATCACCCCTGAAGCAACGAAATCCTGGAATATTTATTTGCCAATCACAACCCTCCTGCAACCATGTTTCACTGATCGCCACAACATCATACTTCCAGGTGTCAATCCAGGCTCTAAGCTCATCCATTACAATGCTCCTAGCATTAAAATATACACATTTAAGAAACCCACCACCACTTATTCTTTGCTTATTATCTTTTTCTTCTTTCTCCCCTACATTTTGGGTCCGAGTGCTTCCCTTCTCCGCCTACTGCCTCCCACATTTTCCACTAGCTTTCTCTATTTGAGTCCCTCCCCCCAACCGTTCTAGTTTAAAGTCTCCCCAGTAGCCTTTGCAAATCTCCCCGCCAGGATATTGGTCCCCCTCGGGTTCAAGTGCAACCCGTCCTTTCTGTACAGGTCACACCTTCCCCAAAAGAGGTCCCAATGATCCAGAAATTTGAATCCCTGCCCGCTGCACCAGTTCCTCAGCCACGCATTTATCCTCCACCTCACTCCATTCCTACTCTCACCGTCGCGTGGCACAGGTAGTAATCCTGAGATTGTTACCTTTGTATTCCTTCTCCTTAACTCTCCTCCCAACTCCCTAAATTCTCCTTTCAAGACCTCTTCTCTTTTTCTACCTATGTCATTGGTACCTATATGTACCACAACCTCAGGCTCCTCTCCCTCCGATTTCAGGATATCTTGGACGCGTTCAGACACATCCCTGACCCTGGCACCAGGGAGGCAAACTACCATCCGGGTCTCCTGACTGCGTCCACAGAATCGCCTATCCGACCCCCTAACCATAGAGTCCCCTATTACTATTGCCCTCCTCTTCTTTTCCCTACCCTTCTGAGCAATAGGGCTGGTCTCTGTGCCGGAGGCCCGGCCGCTGTTGCTACCCGCAGGAAGGCTGTCCCCCTCAACAGTACTCAAACAGGAGTACTTATTTTCAAGGTGTACAGCCACCGGGGTACTCGCTAGTCCCTGCCTCTGCCCCTTGCCCTTCCTAACCGTGACCCACTTGTCTGCCTCCCGTGGTCTTGGAGTGGCCACCTCCCTATAACTCTTTTCTATGACCTCCTCACTCTCCCTGATCAGACAGAGGTCATCGAGCTGCTGCTCCAGTTTCCTAACACGGTCCCTTAGGAACCCCATCTCTACGCACCCGACACAGATGTGAACGTCTGGAGGGGTATCAGACTCCATGACCTCCCACATCTGACATCCAGAACAGTAAACTGCCCTGGCCCTCATACTCCCCCCTTACCCTGAATACAATACAAAACTGGTGGAGGAAATCAGCAGGGATCTGACTCCCAATCAGCTGCTTTCTCTTTGTCCTCTTCCACCAATCAGCTGCTTTCTCTGTCCTCTTCCACCAATCAGCGGCTTCCTCACTTATAGGAAACTTGAATGGAACGTTGCAGTTTTGGGACTTCTGCAACGGTCCCTGGGGCGTCTGGAAAGCAAAGTCCCGCGCTGTTTAACTACTCCCTACCCGGACGCTGCTCCTCCTTCTGCAACGGTCCCTGGGCGTCTGGAAAGCAAAGCCCCGCGCCGTTTATCTACTCACCACCCGGACGCTGCTCCTCCTTCTGCAACGGTCCCTGGGCGTCTGGAAAGCAAAGCCCCGCGCCGTTTATCTACTCACCACCCGGACGCTGCTCCTCCTTCTGCAACGGTCCCTGGGCGTCTGGAAAGCAAAGCCCCGCGCCGTTTATCTACTCACCACCCGGACGCTGCTCCTCCTTCTGCAACGGTCCCAGGGCGTCTGGAAAGCAAAGCCCCGCGCCGTTTATCTACTCGCCACCCGGACGCTGCTCCTCCTTCTGCAACGGTCCCTGGGCGTCTGGAAAGGCAAAGCCCCGCGCCGTTTTATCTACTCACCACCCGGACGCTGCTCCTCCTTCTGCAACGGTCCCTGGGCGTCTGGAAAGCAAAGCCCCGCGCCGTTTATCTACTCACCACCCGGACGCTGCTCCTTCCTTCTGCAACGGTCCCTGGGCTTCTGGAAAGCAAAGCCCCGCGCCGTTTATCTACTCACCACCCGGACGCTGCTCCTCCTTCTGCAACGGTCCCTGGGCGTCTGGAAAAGCAAAGCCCCCCGCCGCCGTTTATCTACTCACCACCCGGACGCTGCTCCTCCTTCTGCAACGGTCCCTGGGCGTCTGGAAAGCAAAGCCCCCGCGCCGTTTATCTACTCACCACCCGGACGCTGCACCTCCTTCTGCACGGTCCCTGGGCGTCTGGAAAGCAAAGCCCCGCGCCGTTTTATCTACTCACCACCCGGACGCTGCTCCTCCTTCTGCAAAGGTCCCTGGGCGTCAGGAAAGCAAAGCCCCGCGCCGTTTATCTACTCACCACCCGGACGCTGCTCCTCCTTCTGCAACGGTCCTTGGGCGTCTCATTACAAAAAATCCCAAGACACACACTTAACACAATTTACACAAACATCCTTCACAGTGAATCTCCAACACCTCCTCACTGTGATGCAAGGCAAAAGTCTTATCTCTTTCCCTTGTTCTTCTCCCGTGGTCCAGCAGTCCAACTGCAACGTCGAGGCGACTGGGGCTCCCCGATGTTAAAGCCCGCGGCGGGCGATGGTAAGTCCCGTGGCCGTTTAATCCGCGCCCGGCGATGTTAGGCCCCGCTCCGAGTCCCTTTAACCCCGCGATTCCATCGGGAGAAGTTGCCGTTGCGGGAGCTCCGAAAAGTGGTCTCCCACCAGTGTTACCGTCCACCGGGCCTGCGGCCGGAGCCTCCGAAGCTCCGGTCAGGTCGCAGCCGCGCGCCACCACAGCTCTTCCCGTTCCGAAGACGGCCAGCTCCGCGATGGTGAGTCCGCAGGCTCCGCGACTGGAGCCCTCAGGTTGGTCCCCGGCCGGAGGGCCGCCGCCGGCTCCACGATGTTAGGCCCAACGACACAGTGGACCCGACAGGAAAAAAGTCGGGTCCCCGTACAGGGAAGAGATTAACGGTCTCCCCAGGAACCTGCCACAGGACACCCCAATCAAGAACTGGGAGGCACTAAATGGACAGGGGGACGTACGGACACAACCAGCCCGTGTGCGCACCACGGCGGGCACAGGAACCGGAGACACACTGCCAGGCGAAGGTGGCGGCGCGGGCGCTTGGGGAAAGGGCCGGAACGGAGGGCGACCCCGAGGGCAAGTCCGCGCAGGTAGCTGGCTGATGTCCACATGTGCCGGCTTCAGCCGCGCAACGGAGACCGTCTCACACGACCCCCCATGTCCAAAACGAAAGTGGAAGGGCCATGCTCAAGGACATTGAATGGTCCTTCATACGGCCGCTGAAGGGGCGTCCGGTGCGCGTCCCGACGCAGGTAAACAAAGGGGCAGGCCTGGAGAGCGGAAGTAACGTGCGGCCCATCGTCTGCCGAAGCCATTGCAGGGCGGCTGATGGCTGCTCCGCTAGGCCCTGTGCTGATGGGATAAACTCACCGGGCACTGTCAGCGGGGCCTCATACACAAACTCAGCTGAGGAGGTGGCCAAGTCCTCTTTGGGCACGGTGCGGACACCCAGCAAAACCCACGGCAATGCGTCGACCCACTCCGGATCGTGAGTCGAGCCTTCAGGGCAGCCTTGAGCTGGCGGTGGAAACGCTCCACCAGGCCGTTCTCCTGCGGATGATACGCCGTGGTACGGTGTAGGTTAACCCCGAGAAGGCGAGCCATGGCCGACCACAGTTCAGATGTGAACTCAGGCCCCCGGTCGGACGTAATGTCCAGCGGGACTCCGAATTGGGCAATCCAGTGAGCCGCCAAAGCACGGGCATACGTCTGCCAATGGAACCGATTCCGGCCACCGCGTGAAACGGTCGACCACGGTCAGGAAGTGGGTGAAGCGGCCCCACGATGTCCCCGTGGATTTGGTCAAACAGCTGGCGAGGGACGCGGAACTCCTGGAGCGGTGCCCGCACATGCCGCTGTACCTTGGCAGTTTGGCACGGGATGCAGGTACACGCCCAATGCCCAACCTGTTTGCGCAACCAGTGCCACATGAAACGGGAAGCCACGAGGGCCGTCGTCACACAAACGGAAGGGTGGGTCAGCCCGTGGAGCACCTCGTATATACTGCGCCGCCAGGCGACGGGGACGATGGGCCGCGGCTGACCAGTCGAGACATCGCAGTAGCCTCGCACCTCCGGGGCCACATGGAACGACCTCCAACTGCAGGCCCGAAACTGCGGTACGATAGGCGGACATCTCATCATCCGTCAGCTGGGCAGCAGCCAGGGCTGAGTAGCCAATGCCATCGGACACCTGCAAAACGGCGTCGACAGCGGGACGAGACAAGGCGTCCGCTACTCTGTTGTCTTTGCCCTCGATGAAATGAATGGAGGTAGTGTATTGAGAGACGAACGCCAACTGCCGCTGCTGGCGAGCGGACCACGGGTCGGAAACCTTGGCGAACGCAAAGGTGAGGGGCTTGTGGCCCGTGTAAGCTGTAAATGTCTACCCCTCGAAAAAGTAACGGAAGTGGCGCACGCTGAGGTAAATGGTGACGAGCTTGCAGTCAAAGGCACTGTGGTGTTACTGTGCGCCGCTGAGGTGCCTGCTGAAGGCCAGAGGGCGCCAACGGCCGTCGATCAGCTGCTCTAGCAACGCTCCAACCGCTACATCGGAAGCGTCGACCGTCAGCCCGATTGGTGCATCCGCCCGTGGGTTTACGAGCATCGTGGCCCTAGCCAGGGCCTCCTTGGCCTTGGCCACCGCTTCGTCAGTCCATTCGACCTCCCTTCGTTTGCCCGCCATGAGGTGAAACAGCGGGCGTATGATCCTGGCCGCGGACGGTACAAAACGGTGGTAGAAGGACACCATCCCGACGAATTCCTGGAGGCCCCTCACGGTGGCCGGTTGTGGAAACTGGCGCACAGCGTCTACCTTGGCCGGGAGCAGCACCGCACGCTGCGGAGTTACGTGGTGGCCCAGGAAATCAATGGACGTCACTCCGAAACGGCATTTGGCTCTATTGCCGGCCAGCCCATGATCGCTGAAACGCTGGCATAGCTGCGTACAATGCTCCTGCCCCAAGCGGTTTGCCACCAAGATGTCGGTGAGGTAAAAAGACACAAAGTGCAGGCCACGGCACACGCACTCCATAAGCCGCTGAAAGGCCTGCGCAGCGTTCTTAAGCCCGAATGGCATGTGCAGGATGCACATGCCATTCGAAAAGGCCGAATGGTGTTATGATGGCCGTCTTGGGCACGTCGTCGGGATGGAAGGGAATTTGATTGTATCCACGCACCAGGTCGACCTTGGAAAACACCGCAGCCCCGGCCAGGTGCGCATTGAAATCCTGAATGTGGGGGACCAGGTACATTCATGATGGTGGCATCATTAAGCCGACGATGGTCTCCGCAAGGGCGCCAGCCAGTCCGCCTTGGGGACCATATGGAGCGGGGACGCCCATGGGCTGTCTGAGCGGCGCACGATACCCAGCGACTCCATAAGGCGGAACTCCTCCCGAGCTAGACGAAGTTTGTCCGGTGGAAGACGCCGCGCCCAGGCGTGCAGGGGCGGGTCAGTAGTCGGAATGTGATGCTCCACCCCGTGTTTCAGGGCGGAGGAGCGGAACTGCGGGTCGAGGATTTCAGGGAATTTGGCCAGTACACGCGAGAATGTAGCATCCACGGATGGCAGAGGCCCATCAGGCAGCACGACCGGGTCGCCCACGCGGAGGGAAACAGGCCCCAATGTTACAGAGTGCACCAGACGCTGCTGCTTGACATCCACCAGCAGAGAATGTGCGCGTAGGAAGTCCGCGCCCAGCCACGGCTGGGAACGTCAGCAATGATGAATGGCCATGAAACGTGGCCATCCCCGAAGTTCAGGGAGAGCGTGCGCTCTGAGCAGATTGGGCTCCCATTAGCAGCCGTGTGGAGGGGACCGCGTTTACCGGCGCGGACGGCGCCATTAGAAGCGGGCAGCACACTTATCTCTACCCCGGTGTCGACGAGGAAACGAGCCCCAGTGCTGCGATCCCACGCAAACACGCGATGAATCTGGCCGGCTGCCGAAGCAATCACTGACGGCCGGCCCATGCATTCCCCGGGAACGTACAGGGCTGCCGTCACTGACGAGCTGCAACCCCCCCAGCGGCGGTGATAGTAGCACCAGCTCCCCCTGCTGGCATCTGAACAGGTGGAGGTGCGGGCTGATCCGACCACCAGCGACCTCTGGTGGCATCCAAAGGAAGTGATGGCAGGCCACGCTGGAACGACGTGCCGGCGCCCGGGTGCGCAATGGCGGAGGGTGTTTAGGCGCGGCGGAGACGTGGTCAATTGAAGCACCGACCTGCCCGGTGCCGTCGGGAGGATCTCCAGCGCATCCAGGGCCTGCTGACGGGCCATCCAAAGTAGATTGGCGCGCTCGCCCACCGACTGCATGTCGGTGAAAGGGTCGCTGGTAAGCTGCAGGCCGATGTCCGACGGGAGCTGCTGCTGGTAGGCATGTTTAAAAAGAAAACATGGCTCATGGCCGCCCATAAAGGCCAGCATATCGCCCAGCAGGGCCGACCGCCACCCAGGCCAGTCATCCACAAGATTTGGGTCACCCGCTCGGCCTCGCTGAGGCCAAACTTACGTAAGAGTAGGGCCTTAAGGGCCTCATACTTATTAGCCGCCAGGGGGGCACGGAGAAAAGGCTTAACCCATCGTGCATAGGCCTGGTCGAGGTCTGGTTGTGCGTCGAGGGTCACCAGTGTAGCGGGTGCCTGAGAGCCCGGAATGAAGGCGAGCCAGGCAAATTCTGTAGAGGCTTTAATGATCACAGCACACTACTCTCCGCTTCAGTGAGAGACTGAAGACTGGTCTCGCGCCAATAATCCCTGCTCTTATCTTCGTAGCTGGAAGCTGCCCCCGGACCTGTCCATCAAGTGCCGAGGGGGACGAACCAGGGAGTGGCCTACTCCCCTGGAACCGCCACAAGGATGTCATTAAGCCAGAAATTGTGCAGAGAAGATTTACGATGATGTAGCCAAGGCTTGAGGGCTTGAGCTATAGGACACATTAGGACTTTACTCCTCGGAGTACAGGAGGCTGATGAGTCATCTTCTAGAGGTGTACAAAATTATGAGGGGGGGCAGGATGAATGCAGTCTTTTACCCAGGGCACAAGAATGAAGAACCAGACGATATAGGTTTACGGTGAAAGGGATAATATTTAATAGAAGCTGATGCAACATTTTCACTTTGAGTGGAGGTTTATGGAACAAGCTGCCAGGAGGTATTGAGGCAGGCACTGTAACGGCATTTAAACGCCACTTGGGCAGACACATAGATAGCAAAGATTTCGAGGGATATGGGCCAAATGGGACTAGCTTAGGTCAGCATGGACGAGTTGGGCAGATGGACTATTTGCATGCCTTACAACTCAGAATAAACCAGATATTATCCCATGCTAATTCAATTATACAAAAGTACCTTCCTCATTTAATATTCAAAACTAAATTGCTCTTTTTGGACTTCTACATTTACAGCACCATCAGGCAAGATTTTGAAACCTACAACCTCAAATGTGCCGACCAACTTTCCATATCAACGACACACACAAAAACATTAGATGGGGGCACATTAAAATTTGCCTGTTTTGCAGACATAGTCAAGACCAATCTAAATCAGGATGCTCACAAGTCTGTTTTTAAACAAGCATTTCTTGCCAGAAATGGGTTTGAAAGAGCTACAATTTTGATCAGAACAGAATTTGAATCCCTTTGAGGTTGCCTGCTCTTAAATCTGTGAATGATTGCTGTAACAGTTAAAAGTTGCTGCAGGTGACCAAACTATAACTCTGCTGAAAAACTCCCAATGTCATTCACTCAACTTTGACGAACAAAATGTTCATCATTTTTGTCTTCTAATTTCACAGATCAATATATCTTATCCCATTATTGAAAGGACATAAAAAAGATCCCATTGTTTCCTTTTATAGAGCCAAAACATCACATTGCCAACAACATACGATAAGTTTGAAACTACAGATTACAGTTGCACCCCCAATAACAATTTAGACGCACTTAAATGTTCATGTCTTGGAACTGCAGAAGCCTTAGAAAGACATGGACGTCTGTAGCGAGATGATCCTGCTTGAGGCAAACCAGGAGAATTAAAACACACATTTATTACTTTGCAATATGTTCTTTATTTTCCAGTTTCGGATGTGAAAAGAGGCATTAATTTTTAATTAAATACTTAATAAAGCAAAAGTATTTACACATTCATTTAAACTGTAATCAATGAAGGATTCATTCTGGTTGATAATTACAAGCACCTTATGAACTCAGGAATTCTATAAATACAGGAGACACTGCTGCACTTTATCAAAGACAGCAGAAATAACATGGCATTACATTAGCAATATTGCAAAACATATAGTTACAGAACTGCCCTAAATGTCCTACATTAAGTAGAATCATCTAGGAACTGTACTGCTTTTCGTTTTGTCAAATTAAACTATTAAACTCTTACTGATTTTTAAAATCCACTACAGGCTTGTTCAAGGCTTTTTATACAACTCATAGGCATAAGAACAGAGGAGTCCAAGGGTCTGGGTGTCCCACCCCTCAAAAAAATCTAGCATAGGGAAGCCAAGTTGATATATCCTGGGATCCCTAAATTAGTTTGCATCGTTGGTGATTTAACACCAAGGTATCCACCATTCTTTTTTAAAAAAAATCAAAAATCCCCACCACTTTCCTATGCCCATGACAACCACCTAATTTCAAAGATCATCTCAGCAGCCCTAATTTATTTTCTAAATAGTTATATTTGTTAGACATGAACTGCTGATGTTAAAAAATAGATAAAACCTTGAAGTACCAAGGGTTTATTGAATTGACGTTCTCAGCACCAAGCACTTGATTGTGCAAAAACTCAAAAGGGCAGTCCTCATCTGCCGAATGCGATTCGTCATATGACTGATATGTGTCAATAATGATTTCTAATTGCCTTCCGATTATTCTTCAGCTTCTCTTAACCAAGTGAAGAAAGCTGTCACAGATTTCAAAGCTACTCCTTTTCCTTGTTGCTCTGCTGGGTCTTTACTGGACTCCCATTTATGAAAGGCTTCTTCAGATATAACATCCTCATCATACAAAACATCAAAAAATGTCCTTAGTAAACCTGCAAAGAAAATAGAAAATATACACCTTTCAATGCAAGTACCCAAACAGACACCTATAAATTATCACATTCAGCTTAATCACCATTCTGCCGCATCTTACTGTAAGCTACAACCTGACCAGAGCAGTACAGTATCCCAAGTACGTGGTGAGTTCAGGTCAGGTCAGGTTGTGGAGTGCAGAGCAATTTCAGAATTTTACTCAAGTTGCAATGCTTTGCTCATTATCAAGGTGAATGAAATGCCCCAAGGTTGTTTTATTTATATATAACAATATTATAAAATATGGTTATTATATATGGTCATGCTTATGCTTTGAATACGAGCCAGACATATGCTCTCAGACTAGAACTGGATTTGCACTGACCATGATTGGAACTACTACTACAGATATAGTGAATGAGTGCCAAATTTCCATTCGTGGTTTAGATGTTTGCAATCAACACTATTTCAGTCAGATTTGCATTGAACATGGCCAAGGAAAACCCTTTCAAAGTCATCTATGGTCCATTGAAGCGACTTTGAGTCCTGAAAAGCGCTATATAAATAAAATCTATTATTATTATTGAATAGTCATTTTTGTGACATCAGAAATCGAACATTTGTCAGCTTTGTCAAATTGTCATCCAAATGGCATTGGAAAACTTTAGTAATATACTAAAGTGCCAATCTTATATTACAATAGGAAATACACTTTTAGTGGGAATTGCAAGAGACGACGGAACTGACATTTTACTCTCCAACTCTCTGCAGTCAGACAAGTTGGACCTGTGATATCAACCACTACAAGTAGCAAGTAACCTCATTTCTACAATTGCAAAAGCAAATTTATCAAACTTGAAAATAATTGGGATGTGTTAAAATTCAGTACCCAGGCAAAATGTCATTCATTCAAGTTGTGCTACAGCAACGTTTCAGAATGATTAGATGTTTATCCATATAATGGAAAGAAACCCGCAAATACTGTGAAGTTGTCAATAAATCTTTGGGATTGAAATGTACGTATTATTTCAGATTAAACAAAAGCTGCAGGTGGTCTACAAAAAGTTTTTAAAACAAATGCTCGACTTACTTGCTGGTTGTTCTAATATTGCCATTAATGCCTGGAGGCCATATAGTGCTTGTAGCTCACGCTGGGGATCAGAATTCAGGTATTTTGTCAGGACTTTTACCCTATTTTGAATGATGTCCACATCAACACGAATAGGGGTTTCAACTAAAATGGGCAAGGATGAAAAGAAAGTAAGAATGGATTAATAATTTAGAATATTTTTTCAATGCTTTAAGACAAAAATCAAAGGTATACTTACATTCAACAGCAGAATGGCAGATAGACTTCATTAATGCCCTGATGAAGTGTGGTGAAATTATTTGTTTTTCATCTAAATTGGCCTAGAACACAGATTTTACTTTGTTAAATTAGCATTTACAATAACACCTAGCTCTTTACTGTATGATTATATAAGCTGCATTTCGACATCTAAAGATAATAATGATCTCATTTTCGACCCCTACACTCCACAAATATGGAATACAATTGTTTTAAATATTTAACCCCATATGCGATTTATGGGAAGCCAATTTTACAAAAGCCAATTCCACTTAGAAAATTGTGCATATTGGCTGCTAAATAAGCTAAAGTGCCTAATATTAAAAAGTGGATCTATAACTTTTTATTTCTAAAGGTCAAGATATTTCTTCTGCTGCAAAATGAAGTTTAGAATGATTATGTTGTAAACTTACTTCAATCCAATCAAATATTCTTTGGTTTTCAGCTTTCTCCTTAATTAGTTTATCAAACTGTTCACACAGTTCATCAAAGGACATTTCCATTTTGCTTGGCGTTGCCTCAAGATCAGATTCATTTCCCAGAGTAAATTCTACTTTCTATAAGTAGATAAAATTGAAATTAGTCATTTGAAATGAAGTTATTTGGCTACATACTAGTGGATGCATTGATTGCCATCCTCAGATGCCCAGATTCTGGAAAGTCCTAGTAGATAGGCAAATACCAAATATACAATCAGTTTTCAATGACAGTGGAACAAAAGTAAGCCAGGCGGTCAATTATTAGTTATCAGAAGAAGGGAAGAATGAATAGGGAATTAGATAAAAAACGAACAGCAGAGGAATTTCAAGTTGGAATTCTTGAATTAGCCAAGAGCCTCAAGGATCAGTTAAGGACTGATGGTGCAGAGGACAATTTATCCGCGTTTTTGCTGCTAATACAAAGTGGAAATGTGACTTGCAAATGGATAATGGATAAATGAGCAAAACATCGACAATTTGACGTAGAAAAATATGAAATTCCGCTTCAGAAGAACAAATAAAAAATGTAATTTAAAAATGGTGGAAAATTAAAGGTAAGAGTTGCAAGTGATCAGACACTTCTCTCAGGTCACCCGAACCTTTGATGCTCCAGAGAAAAAAATGCAAGTTTGTCCAACCTCATAGCTAATCCTATCAAATCCAGGCAGCATTCTGGTAAACATCTTCTGCATCCTCTCCAAAGCCTCTCCATCCTTCCTGTGTTGTGGTGACCAGACCTACACACAATACTAGAATGCGGCCTAAACAAAGTTTTATAAAACAACATTACTACCTGACTCTTATTCTCAATGCCCTAATCGATAATGGCAAACATTGGACTATTTACTTGCCATGTCACTTTCAAGAAGCTGTGGTCTTGGGGCCACAAGATCCTCAAGTACATTAATGCTGTTCAAGGGTCTTTATTTTTTTTAAATATTTTTATTAGAAGCATGTATAAAAATAATAGTAAGCAACAGTTTAATTATAGTTTTTTTACATAGCTTCAGTTTTTTTTAATTTAAAAGTATAAAGATAAAGAGAAAAAAAGATGCGAGAAAGTAATAGAGAGAAGAAAAAAGGAGACGCAAAAGGAAACTACCAATAACAAGATTATGGAGATAGGTCCAGGAAATGTTGAGTATAACTATTCATCCAGTCCCAAACTCAGGTTTCAACCCTGACTTTGTGTTAAATCAGCTGTTCCTCTCTCTTCCTCTCCACAGACTCTGCGGCGACTCCCAGACTCCAACACTGACTCCCCGCCACCTCCACCTCCCAGTAATGTCTCCCCGATGTGAATCCCTCCGATCCCAGCACACACGCCCAGCCTGTAAACCTCTTCCCGGTGTCAGGGAGACTCCTCACGGTCCCGGTCCATCTCACCCTCTTCCGATCCTCAGACACCTCGAGCCGCGCATGCGCTGTTTCCACATCCAGGGTGACGGAGACAGGGGGGAGAAGCAGAGAATCAGAGAGTCAGTCCCCGGGGGTCGGGGGGAGACTCGGGCACAGGCGGGCGGACAACTGAAACCTTGCCCGGGGTGTCACCCAATTACGTGAGATGGACAACACAAACCTTTCTCCGCGTTTCACTGAGAAAAGGGGAGGCTCGTGGATTGCAAGAGCGGGTCGGGCAGCGGAGTTACATAGATATAGATACATAGAAATTAGGTGCAGGAGTAGGCCATTCGGCCCTTCGAGCCTGCACCGCCATTCAATACGATCATGGCTGATCATCCAACTCAGTATCCCGTACCTGCCTTCTCTCCATACCCCCTGATCCCTTTAGCCACAAGGGCCACATCTAATTCCCTCTTAAATATAGCCAATGAACTGGCCTCAACTACCCTCTGTGGCAGAGAGTTCCAGAGATTCACCACTCTCTGTGTGAAAAAGTTTTTCCTCATCTCGGTCTTAAAGGATTTTCCCCTTATCCTTAAGCTGTGACCCCTTGTCCTGGACTTCCCCAACATCGGGAACAATCTTCCTGCATCTAGCCTGTCCAACCCCATAAGAATCTTGTACGTTTCTATAAGATCCCCTCTCAATCTCCTAAATTCTAGTGAGTATAAGCCAAGTCTATCCAGTCTTTCTTCATATGAAAGTCCTGACATCCCAGGAATCAGTCTGGTGAACCTTCTCTGCACTCCCTCTATGGCTATAATGTCCTTCCTCAGATTTGGAGACCAAAACTGTACGCAATACTCCAGGTGTGGTCTCACCAAGACCCTGTACAACTGCAGTAGAACCTCACTGCTCCTATACTCAAATCCTCTTGCTATGAAGGCCAACATACCATTCGCTTTCTTCACTGCCTGCTGCACCTGCATGCCTACTTTCAATGACTGGTGTACCATGACACCCAGGTCTCGCTGCATCTCCCCATTTCCTAATCGGCCACCATTTAGATAATAGTCTGCCTTCCCGTTTTTGCTACCAAAGTGGATAACCTCACATTTATCCACATTATACTGCATCTGCCAAACATTTGCCCACTCACCCAGCCTATCCAAGTCACCTTGCAGTCTCCTAGCATCCTCCTCACAGCTAACACTGCCCCCCAGCTTAGTGTCATCCGCAAACTTGGAGATGTTGCTTTCAATTCCCTCGTCCAGATCATTAATATAAATTGTAAATAGCTGGGGTCCCAGCACTGAGCCTTGTGGTACCCCACTAGTCACTGCCTGCCATTGTGAAAAGGACCCGTTTACTCCTACTCTTTGCTTCCTGTTTGGGATTGTGTGTATAAATAGAGAGAGAGAGGGGATGATGGGGAGATTGCGGGTGGGCATTTGGAGCGGTTGGGCAGGGTTTTGTGAGATCTCGCTGTTAGGTGGTGTAGAGGGAATCAGATTATCAAGCAGCGGATTGAGATAAGTGGTAACAGGAAGTATTTATAAAGGCAGGCAGGATATCGGATGTAATATTGGAGAATTGGGGCCAGTGTGGAACTGGCACACAGGAGGAGTTGAGGCAGATGAACACATGTCGGGGCAGATGAGACAGTGTGAGGCTTGCAGAATATGGGAGCCCAGGGACAAGGATGGAGCCTCTATCTGCTACAACTGTGGCAAGTGCGTCCAGCTTCAGCTCCTAAAGGACCGTGTTGGGGCACTGGAGAAGCAGCTGGATGACCTCAGGGCCATCTGGGAAAACGGAGTTTCATGGGCAGGACCTACACTGAGGTAGTCACGCCGAGGATACAGGAAGAACCAAGGTGTGTGACGGAAAGAAAGGGTAGAAATCGTGGAGTGCAGAAGACCCAGGTGGCTGTGGCTAATGAAAACAGGTACGCCCTCTTGGGAACTGTCCGGGGAGACGATGTTTCCAGTCCGAGCGGTGGACACGTCGGTGGCTCCAATCCTAGAGATGGGACTCGACCGGCGACCGGTGGGTAACTCCATTGTCCGAGGAGCGGACAGGAGATTCTGTGGCGGCAGATGAGATGCGAGGATGGTCTGTTGCCTCCCTGGTGCCAGGGTTCAGGATGTCACGGGCCAAATTCAGAACATTCGAGAGAGAGAGAAGGTGAACAGCCGACAGTAGTTGTGCACGTTTGCACAAACGACATCGGGAAGTAGAGGAAGGAGGTTCTCCAACATGACTTCAGAGAGTTGGGAAGAAGTCTGCAATGCCGGACTTCTAGGGTGGTTATCTCTGGATTGCTTCCAGTACCTCGTGCTAGTGAGGACAGGAACAGGGAGATAGGGGATCTGAATGTGTGGCTGAGGGGCTGGAGCAGGGAGCAAGGATTTAGATTAATAGACCACTGGAATCAGTTCTGGGGTAGGGGTGACCTGTACAAAAGGGACGGGTTACACCTTAACTGGAGGGGGACCGACATTCTGGCAGGCAGGTTTGCTAGGGCAACACGTGTGGGTTTGAACTAAATAGTGGGGGGGAGGGATTGACAAATTGGGAGTATAAAGATGGAGTTGAAGGGGAAGTGACTACAGGAAAATTTACAAAAGATTCTCGAATTAATGGGAAGGAAAGCTCGAGAATGGACAACAGAGTAAGGTCAGGGCCAATGGCGAGGGGGGAAGTGAATACGGAGATCAAAGTGCTGTATATGAATGCGCAAAGTATAAGGAATAAAGTGGACGAGCTTGAGGCTCAGTTAGAAACTGGCAAGTATGATGTTGTGGGAATTACTGAGACATGGCTGCAAGAGGGCCAGGGCTGGGAACTGAATATTCAAAGGTATACCTCCTATCGAAAAGACAGACAGGTGGGCAGAGGGGGTGGGGTTGCCCTGTTGGTGAGGAATAAAATTCAGTCCCTTGCAAGGGGTGACATTGAAACAGGAGAAGTGGAGTCAGTATGGATAGAACTAACGAATTGTAAGGGTAAAAATACCCTAATGGGACTAATCTGCAGGCCCCAAAACAGTAGCCTGGACATAGGGCGCAAGTTGAATCAAGAGTTAAAATTGGCATGTAGCAAAAGTAATGCCATGGTTGTTATGGGTGATTTGAACATGCAGGTAGACTGGGAAAACAACGTTGGTACTGGACCCCAAGAAAGGGACTTTGTAGAGTGCCTTCGTGATGGATTCTTTGAACAGCTTGGATTGGAGCCTCCCGGGGAGAAGGCAATTCTGGATTTAGTGTTATGTAATGAACCGGATTTGATAAAGGACCTCGAGGTTAATGAGCCATTTGGAGTCAGTGACCATAACATGGTCAGGTTTAATCTACAATTGGAGAGGGAGATGAGTAGATCGGAGGTGTGACTGTTGCAGTTCAATAAAGGGGACTATGGGGCCACGAGGGAGGAGCTCGCCAAAGTTGACTGGAAAGATACACTAGCAGGGATGACAGTGGAATAAAAATGGCAGGTGTTTCTAGGAATAATACAGAAGGTGCAGGATCAGTTCATTCCTAGGAGGAAGAAAGATTCCAAGGGGAGAAAGGGACCGTGGCTGACAAGGGACGGCAGTATAAAAATTAAAGCGAAGAAGTACAACGTAGCAAAGATGACCTGGAAGCAAGAGGAATGGGTAATGTTTAAAGAACAGAAGATAACCGAAAAGACAATACGGGAAGAAAAGATGAGGTATGAAGGTAAGCTAGCCAAGAATATAAAAGCAGGATAGTAAAAGCTTCTTTAGGTATGTGAAGAGGAAAAAATTAGTTAAGACCAAATTTGGACCTTTGAAGACTGAAAAAGGTGAATTTATTATGGGGAACAAGGAAATAGCAGATGAGTTGAACAGGTACTTTGGATCTGTCTTCACTAAGGAGGACACAAACAATCTTCCTGATATAGTAGTGGCCAGAGGATCTGGGGTGACAGAGGAACTGAAGGAAATCCACATTAGGCAGGAAATGTTGTTGGATAAACTGATGGGACTGAAGGCTGATGAATCCCCAGGGCCTGATGGTCTGTATCCCAGGGTACTTGAGGAAGTGGCTATAGAAATTGTGGATGCATTGGTGATAATTTTCCAATGTTCTATAGACTCAGAATCAGTTTCTGTGGATTGGAGGGTAGCTAATGTTATCCCACTATTTAAGAAAGGCGTGAGAGAGAAAACAAGGAATTATAGACCAGTTAGCCTGACATTGGTGGTGGGGAAGATGCTGGAGTCGATTATAAAAGATCAGATAGCCAAACTTTTGGATGGCAGTAACAGGATCGGTCCGAGTCAGCATGAATTTAGGGAAGGGGAAATCAAGGTTGACTAATCTTCTGGAATTTTTTGAAGATGTAACTAGGAAAATGGACAAGGGAGAGCCAGTGGATGTAGTGTACCTGGACTTTCAGAAAGCATTTGATAAGATCCCACATAGGAGATTAGTGGGCAAAATTAGGGCACATTGTATTGGGGGTATAGTGCTGACATAGAGAAGTGGTTGGCAGACATGAAACAAAGAGTAGGGATTAACGGCTCCCTTTCAGAATGGCAGGCAATGACTAGTGAGGCACCGCAAGGCTCGGTGCTGGGACCGCAGCTATTTACAATATACATTAATGATTTGGATGAAGGGATTCAAAGTAACATTAGCAAATTTGCAGATGACACCAAGCTGGGTGGCAGTGTGAACTGTGAGGAGGATGCTATGAGAATTCAGGGTGACTTGGACATGTTGGGGGAGTGGGCAGATGCGTGGCAGATGAAGTTTAATGCGGATAAATGTGAGGTTATCCACTTTGGTAGCAAAAACAGGAAGGCAGATTACTATCTAAATGGCGTCAAGTTGGGAAAAGGGGAAGTACAACGGGATCTGGGGGTCCTTCTACATCAGTGTATGAAAGTAAGCATGCAGGTACAGCAGGCAGTGAAGAAAGCGATTGGCATGTTGGCCTTTATAACAAGAGGAATCGAATAGAGGAGCAAAGAGGTCCTTCTGCAGTTGTACAGAGCCCTAGTGAGACCACACCTGGAGGATTGTGTGCAGTTTTGGTCCTCTAATTTGAGGAAGGGCATTGTTGCTATTGAGGGAGTGCAGCGTACGTTTACAAGGTTAATACCCGGGATGGCGGGACTGTCATATGCTGAGAGAATGGAGGGGCTGGGCATGTACACTCTGGAGTTTAAAAGGATGAGAGGGCATCTCATTGAAACATATAAGATTGTTAAGGGTTTGGACACGGTAGAGGCAGGAAACATATTCCCGATGTTGATAGAGTCCAGAATCAGGGCCACAGTTTAAAAATAAGGAGTAAGCCATTTAGAACCGAGACGAGGAAACACTTTTTCTCACAGAGTGGTGAGTCTGTGGAATTCTCTGCCTCAGAGGGCGGTGGAGGCCGATTCTCTGGATGATTTCAAGAAGAGATAGCTATATAGGGCTCTTAAAAATAGCAGAGTCAGGGGATATGAGGAGAAGGCAGGAATGGGGTACTGATTGGGGATGATCAGCCATGATCACATCGAAGGGCTCGAAGGGCCGAATGGCCTACTCCTGCACCAATTGTCTATTGTTTATTGTCTATTGATCCTGGACCTGTAACCAAGAATTCATTCAACTCAGGGTAAAACAATATATGGCCTTTCGTGGGGCATTGGACATGTTGCCCCATGGTGGGCGAGTGGCGAAAGAGAAGGCATATGATATCCGATATCACCTGGATAATTGGATCCAAGATTGACTTGGTTTAAGGAGGCAGAGGGTATTAGCATCAGGATAGTTTTGTGATTGAAAGGTATGGAATGGTAGTGGCTATCTGTACGCAGTGGTCTTCAGCAGGGATCTGTCCTGGGATTGTTGGTGGTTATGATATATATTAACGACCACTTTCCGTGCCGTCGGCATGCGAAGTACATTTGTACTGACATGGAAATTGTTGGTGCTCTGGGTCATGTGTAAGGCTATCAAGGCTGGTCAGCCTCACTTGGTGTATTGTGTGCAGGTCGACACGCTCAAGGAAGGATGTGTTTGTACTGTAGAGGGAACAGAGGAGATTCATCGGGTCGGAATCGGATTAATTGATTCATTGAGTCTGAAGTAGGGTCTCGACACGAAACATCACCCATTCCTTCTCTGCCTGTCCCGCTAAGTTACTCCAGCATTTGTTGTCTACCTTCGATTTAAACCAGCAGCTGCACTACAGTGAGAAATTCAGCACAAGATCTCAATTTTCCAGGTGTATGTGCGTAAGAGGATCTTTGCCTGGACAAATAGCTGGGCGTATTTCACCAAGAAAAAGCCTTGACTGAGGTGAATGATAGTTTCCCTGACGAATCTTATTCAAGCAATGCCTCAACATGATAGACAGTTAATAACAGTGAACCTCGCGATTCCAACAGGGCCAACACTGAGTCACCAGAAACTTCAGTCACTGACAAGTCAGAGAGAGTTATGGCACAGATTTCCCTCTCTGAAGATTGCCCATAAATTTTGTTAACAATCCTGGTCAGCACATTGATACCACATTTCAATACTTAAGATCATAATATCATAAGTGATAGCAGTAAAATTAGGCCGGTCGGCCCATCAAGTCCACTCCGCCATTCTATAATGGCTGACCTACCTCTCCCTCCTAAACCCATTCTCCTGCCTTCTCCCCAAAACTGCTGACTCCCGTACTAATGAAGAATCTATCTATCTCTGCCTTAAAAATATCCACTGACTTGGACTCCACAGTTTATTGTGACAAAGAATTCCACAGATTCACCAGCCGCTGACGAAAGAACTTTCTCATCATCTCCTTCCTAAAAGAAAGCCCGTTAATTCTGAGGCTATGACCTCCAGCCCTAGACTCTCCCACTAGTGGAAACATCCTCTCCACATCCTCTCTATCGAAGCCTTTTACTATTCTGTATGTTTCAATGAGGGCCCTCCTCATCATTCTAAACTCCTGCGAGTACAAATAGGTTAACCTACTCATTCCTGGGATCGTTCTTGTAAACCTCCTCAGGCCCTTCTCCAGAGCCAGCACATCCTTCCTCAGATATGATGTCCAAAATTGCTCACAATATTCCAAATACCAGCGCCTGATAGAGCCTCAGCATTACATCCCTGTTTTGAATACAAGCTCTCTTGAGTTTGCTTTCTTTACTACCAATTAGACTCGCAGATTAACTTTTTGGGACTAGTTTTAACTAGATTTAGATAAATCCATTTTAAATCAATTGAATAAGTAACTGGGTGTTTTTGTCCGAGACAAAACTCCTGGCTGAGGTCAATGCTAGTTTGTCTGACGCGACTCCATCACTAATTCATTATTTTTTTAATTAACTTCTCTTTTGAAAAGCAAGGAGAGGGAAGAATTTAATTTCATATTTGTCTTCACTCCTTACAATGCTATGTACGACAGTGATCGCAACTTCTACTGAAGTGTGGATGGCCGTGGGCTTGCTAGATGCTCATCCGCCCTTTGACCGGTCTTGTATTTGGACCTGCTGGGGGTCCACAGCCCCCTCCTCGCCTAGCAAACCAGGTGGGGGACGGTTTAGTCGCCGACTATAGGACCATGGGGCAGGTAGCACGGGATTAGATAAACTCCCCCGATCTGACAATGCTTCAACATGGTGGCTAGTTAATAACAATGATGTCATAACTGCAGCAGGGGGCAGACATGAGTTAACCAAAGTCAGTGGTCAATGACAGGACAAGCAGGATCAGTGGCACATATATCCTTCTCTGATGGAACCCCGTGTGTTTTTATGACAATCGTGGTCATCAAATTCCCACCAGTTTTCAAAATCTCTGATTAAATTAAGTCTTGGCTAACTGGTAGAATCTAAACTCATATTGTGGCGTGTTTCTGCGGTGCAGATGGGGTTAAGGTGTTTTAGTTCATCTGGCAGTCTGTGTCTTGGTTGTATTGTGCTCCTGTGTTGGATGTGTTCAGGGTTCTGACATCTACAGCTGACCACTTGACTGTGAAGCTTCCCAACAGGTGAGATTGGTGCTGGTATAAAACTTTAGTTCCCCTACAGTTCATCATTACAGTCAATCTTTGCATCTATTTACAACTTAAATATGTCACCCACATAAGAAGTAAGGAAACCATATGTTTTACCTTGGTGATTCGCAATAATGATATCTTTCAACACTGCGTTCAACCAGAAGGGGTGATGGAATCTTTCATCCGGTATGGCACCATCTCTCAGTGACAATGTCCGGGATTCATCACTAATTCTGCGAATATTAAATAACCGATTATAACCTGCGCGTCGACATGTTTATGTGACTTTACAGATCCGTGCAGAGTTTAACTGAAGAGCATGTCTTACCTCCTCTTGTGACCAGCTTCCTCCTGAAATAAATAAAGCAGAAATTGACTGAGGGAAGAACAAGTTCACGCAAGTTATTTCACATAGTTGAAAATTATCATTTTCTGACTCGAGCTCACGTTGTCACACAGAGGACATTTCATTGATGGCACCAATGCAGGAGGGTTGTTAAATGTTTGTGAAAATTATGCTATATCTCAGAGGAGGCAATGTGCAGGAATGTCTGCAGGGTGTGGTGGAGATGCCCCTCAAAATAAGGGAAGGGATCCCACACCAGTGGGCCACATGAGTGGCAAGGGTGGGGGATAAATTAGTGAGATTTGAGCAATGTATGTAGACTGTATTAAATAATTGGTATCGCTTCCGAAAATGTCGGATGCATTTTTTTGCACGGTTCATGTATTGTATATATTTATTACCTGATTAAAGTATTTTGAAATATAAAAAAAAGGAAAGTCTGGACGTGTTGTGAATTTTCTGCTGAATAATGTCATATGGTCATAAGTGATAGGAGCAGAATTAGACCATTCAGCCCATCAAGACTACTCCACTATTCAATCATGGCTGACCTATCTCTCCCTCCTAACCCCATTCTCCTGCCTTCTCCACATAACCTCTGACAACAATACTAATCAAGAATCTATATATATCTGCCTTAACCTCCACTGACTTGACCTCCAGAGCCATCTGTGGCAAAGAATTCCACAGAGTCACCACCCTCTGACTAAAATTCCTCCTCATGTCCTTCCTAAAGAAATGTCCTTTAATTCTGAGGATATGACCTCTAGTCCTAGACTCTCCCACTAGTGGAAACATCCTCTCCACATCCACTCTGTCCAAGCCTTTCACTCTTCGGTCAGTTTCAATGACGTCCCTTACGTGAGGTAAGACATGCTCTTCAGTTAAACTCTGCACGGATCTGTAAAGTCACATGTGGCCCTTATGGCTAAAGGGATCAGGGGGTATGGAGAGAAGGCAGGTACGGGATACTGAGTTGGATGATCAGCCATGATCGTATTGAATGGCGGTGCAGGCTCGAAGGGCTGAATGGCCTACTCCTGCACCTAATTTCTATGTATCTATGTATCTATGTCCCCGCTCATTTTCCTAAACTCCAGCGAGTACAGGCCCTGTGTCGAAAAACGCTTATCATATGTTACCCAACAATAAGCTGTTAATCATAATTGGTTGGAGGAATTTAAGATCAACGATAGATTAGATTGGGTGTGGATGGAGAATGTATCACCGGTTCTGCAGATACCAAAACACACATGAAAAATTCAAAGTGGCCTGGAGCAAATGCTGTCAGAAATTCAGTGACCAGAATGTGGAATTTGTGGTCACAGGTCTGGTCGATGCAGACGGTAATGTAACGTAAGATCACGTATCAGGATGAGGGAACCACAAAGGGTGTGAGGCACTGGTCGGGTACAGGTTGCTGTCATCAAGCAATTTGTTTTGCAGTATAAAAACTTGCAGGAGTAAATTAAAAGGAAAATCAGGAGAACTAAACAGAGTCACGAGACACGACAAACAAGAGAATCCCTACCCAAAGCAGAATGGATTAGCTTCATAACAACGGAAGATGGTCCAGAACTAAATGTGTTTCAAAAGAAACTAATAGACTATGGGTTAATAACTGGAAAAAAGCTAATCCTAAAATGTTGGAAGAAGGCTCCAATACCAACTATAAACATGTGGATTTCAAATATGTTCAAAACATTACACCTAGAAGAGATAAGACTCCTCCTGGCAGGTAAACCAGATCACTTCCATCTGATGTGGTCTGCATTTATAGAATTATTACAAATATAGGGTGCAAAGGTACCTTAAAAAAAAAAACTGAGGTCAGGTAAAGGGTGATGATAGTTGGAAAGTTGGTATGTCCCATTTGCGTAATGCTCATAAAAACTATTTGTTTTTCTCTTTCTCCTTCTTTTCTAGGGTCTATTTCTTAACTCTTTTTCTTTTGTTTTTAATTTTGTTCTTATAGGGTCTTCGTTCTGTCTTGTTGTCACACTTTCTACACTTTCACTTTTTCCTTCACTTTCTTCTTTCTTTCAATCTTATCCTTTCCTTTTACTAGTGTAAAAAACAAACGGAGTACATTAATTGTAAGAAGATATAAGTGACAAGTACTAATGTATGTGGTTGTAATGTAATGTACTTCTAATAAATAAAAAAATAAAAAAAAAAATATTAATAAAAATAAAAAACAAGCGAATCCCCAGAGATACACCAAGTATATTAATAGCAAAAGAATAACTCAGGAGAGAATGGGTCCCTCTGCGGTCAAAGGGACATCTAGTGAGAGAATGTGGAGAAAAGAAGTGCAGATGCTGGTGTAAAGCAAAGGTAGACACAAAATGCTGGAGTAACTCCGCGGGTTCGGCAGCATCTCTTGAGAGAAGGAACGAGTAAGCGCTGCTCTATCTTAGTGAGAATCTGGTGCAGTTCAGCAAACTGGGTTGTGATCTCTGGCTCATCGGCTGATTGCTTTTACTGCATTAATTGCCAGAAGATCTATTTTATTTAAATGGAAAGACTCTAATCCTCCGACCACACTCCATTGGTACTCTGAAACGATATCATGTTTAAATCTAGAAACAATTTGGAGTGACATTGTTGAACCCTTGGTTGGTTAAATTTGATAGTACTTGGGGAAGCTTTATTCAACATGTTTACATGATATGAATTGTCCCCTCTCCAACCGTTATAATAATTATTTTACCTTTATACGGTGGAACGGACTTGACGACAAACAGGGACTTAAATTGTTGAAATTCTTTGCAGCCCAGATTCTGTTTTGCTTTTTATTTCTAGTTTAGGGGAGGTTTTGTTTTTCTCTTTTTTCTCTTCCTTTTTTTTTCTTTTTATCTTTTAGTTTTTATATATACAAGTTATCTTTTAAACACTTAACTATATTTACATAGGTCTATACTCAATGTGTATTTTGACACTGGACATATTTAGGTTATATTTGTTATTAATGTAATCCTGATCCCTATGTAGCAATATCATTGTTATGTTTATCATTATTTGTTGTTGTTTTATTTTTGTTGTTGAAAAAAACTAATAAAATGATTTTAAAAGGAAAGGAAAGTTGTGTGACTGATCCTGTCAGATGAAAGGTGAAGATCAATATATTATGTCATTCTCCTGCATATCTTCACGAAATGGAAGGTCGCATACGCAACCCAATCTCGAGAAAGGAGTGTAGACAAAGGCCCTTCGGCCCACAATGACTGAGGGAACAGCAATTCACACAGGTTATTTCACATCGTTGAAAATTACCATTTTCTGACTTGCGCTCACGTTGTCACACAGACGACACTGCATTGATGGAACCAATGCAGGAGGTATGATAAATGTTTGTGAAAATTATGTTATAGCTCAGAGGAAGCAATGTGCAGGAAAGTCTGGATGTGTTGTGAACTTTCTGCTGAATAATGTCATAAGGTCAAAAGTGATAGGAGAAGAATAAGACCAATCGGCCCATCAAGACTACTCCGCCATTCAATCACGGCTGATCTATCTCTCCCTCAGAACCCCCATCTCCTGCCTTCACCCCCTAACCTCTGACACTTGAACTAACTAAGAATCTATCTATGTCCGCTTAACAATATCCACTTACTTGTCCTACACATTTTTCTGTGGCAAATAATTCCACAGATTCACCACCCTCTCACTAATATTCCTCGTCTTCTCCTTCCCAAAGGAGCGTCCTTTAATTTCGAGGCTCTGACCTCTCGTCCTAGAATCCGCCACACGTTGAATCATCCTCTCCACGTCCACTATTCGGTAAGTTCCAATGAGGTCCCCCAGCAGGTACAGGCCCAGTATCGAAAAACGCTTATCATTTGTTAACCAAAAATATTAAGATGTTAATTATGTGGAATGTATCTCCATTTCTGCAGATATCAAGACACAAATAGTGAAAGGCCTGGATAGAGTGGATGTGGAGAGAATGTGTGCGCTGGTGGAAGAGCCTAGGACTAGGCATAGCCTCAGAATAAAAGAACGTACCTTTAGGAAGGAGATGAGGAGGAATTTAAGAGTCAGAGGATGGTGAATCCGTGGAATTCCTTGCCATATGAGTCTGTGAAGGCCATCAACTGACATTTTAGGTTAGAGATAGATGAATTCTTCACTCATACGGATGTCAGGGGTTGTGGGGAGAAGGCAGGAGAATGGAGTTGAGAGGGAAAGAAAGATCAGCCATGATTGAATGGTGGAGCAGACTTAATGGGCAGAATGGTCTAATTCGTCTACTATGACATGAGATAGCAGAGCGTGATTGTAAGGGGGTCGTTGGGTAAATACAGGTAATGATAAAAGTTGCATTTTCGTAAATATATCGCTCCCAATGTTGTGACTGCAGTTTCATTGAACGAGATTGAAACATAACCCCTGACCTTCAGAAATAACACGATGTCTGTTTGTTTCATTCGTCCCTGCAGCTTTGAGAGTTGCTCCTCAATAGAGTTTAAATTCTCTTGAATGTCTTGAAGATTTTTCTCCATTGCACTTAGAATCTTCTCCTCGTCCTCCTTGATCTCTCCGAGAATGCGCTGCTCTTTCTTCACGAGAATCTGGTGCAGTTCAGCAAACTGAGATGTGACGTGAGACTCGAGGCTTTGTGACTGCTCCTGTCAAATGAAACATGAAGATTGACCGAATCCTTTTCCATGAAATATATTCGTCCTCACGTTCACATTAACTCCCACCGATACCCAGATCCCGCCTTCAGTAGGTTAATTACAGCAGATAACTAAATCGACGTAGACACACAATGCTGGAGTAACTCAGCGGGACAGGCAACATCTCTGGAGAGAAGTAATGGGTGATGTTTCGGGTCGAGACCCTTCTTCAGTCTGATCCGTTTCGGGTCGAGACCCTTCATCAGACTGAGTTACTCTAGCGTTTTAGTTCTGGCTTCAATTTAAACCAGCATCTGCATTTCTTTCCTGCATTAATTAAATGGACGTGTTATGTAGATGAGGGCGGAGCCTATCGTGGTCACAGCGAGAACATGGCGGTTTCACGCAGAGAGTACCAAAGGTCAGGGTCGAACCACGGTGATTAAAGCAGCGAAACAGGGGAACTTACTGCTGTCACACTACGCTGTAGTGCATTAACCAAAATACAAAACTACACAACACGATCAGAAATGCCACACAGCAAGGTCTCACCCGGACTTGGGAAATCTTCTGCTTCTGTTGTTCTTCCATTTGTCTAACCCCCTTCCAGGGGGTTAGACAATAAACATTCAACTATACATTCAAGCAAGTGATCGTAGTCGGTTTGCTTTTACCTTGTAGATTTCAACAGCTTCTTTAATCGGTATGAAGCTGTGAGACTTGTGTTCCCGCGCATCTCGACAAACCAGGCAGATCAGTTTCTTGTCCGTTTCACAAAACAGCTTCAGTTCTTCCTGATGTTCCTCGCAGTGAAGTTTACTTTCCTTCTCTTCCGTATTCAGGCTCAGTGTTCGAGCTTTCTCAGACAGACTCGCCAAGGCCCGACTAACCCTGAGGGTGCGGTCTGTAAACTCCTCTCTACATTCCGGGCAGGAGTTTTTCTCCTCCCTGTCCCAACTCTGTGTGATACAGGAGCGGCAGAAGTTGTGCCCACACTCCAGTATAACCGGATCGGTGAAGAAATCCAGGCAGATGGCACAAATTGCCTCCTCTGTTAAATTCTCGACCTGCTCTTTAGAAGCCATTTTAACTCCTGCCACTTCCTGGTTTGAAACTGCTTTCACTGATTGGGAGCTGCTGCTCCCTTGTGATCCCTCTGTACCGCGAGTGTCTACCGCGCACGCTGCCGTCTCCAGCACATTTGCTGGTGGTTTTCAGGGTGAACGTGTTCTAGGTGACCGTGTCCTGACCTCAAATACCCATGGAGGGTTTAGTGAGATGTTAAACAGACCGGTATATAAATGTAAACGCAGGGAATGTTATGGGACAGTTTAGAGCAGGACAGAAAATGACATGGCCAAAAAAGATACTAACTGGGGTGTAAAACGATGGTTAAATATAAATTGAGAGTGAAGTCAAGTCGGATTTATTGTCATCTACACAAGTACTGCGATAAACAGCTGCGATGAAAATCTCATCGCCGTTTCAGCAGCATCACACGCACAAATACTCAGTGCTACACAAAATATAAATTAAACGCAAATTACAACCACATTACACATAAATTCTGCAAGTTAGTAAAAACAAAATTAAAAACTGCTCCAGAGACAAGGCATTAATGCAAAACACAATTAAAAATAAACACGTCCATGGCAGTGCAGTCGGTAGTGCAACTCGTGTGCGTTGGAAATGCCGCACCAGGCCATGATGCGAACAGTCAGGATACATTCTACAGCGCTTATGTGGAGGTTTCTTCGAGTATCAGGTTATATCCCGGAATATCCACAATACGAAGACACAATCCGAATGGAACAAAGAACAGTACGCATAGGAGCGGCCCTTCGGCCCACCGTGTCTGTGCCGAATATAAGACCAACTCTTACCTGCTTGAACATAATCTATATCTTTCAATTACCTGCATACTCACGTGCCTATCCAAAAATCTCTTCACCGTCTGTCTCGTATCAGCCTCCACCACCATCCCTGGCAGCGCGTTCCAGAAACTCACCATCATTGTGGTAGATAACCTGCCTCGCACATCTCCTTTAAACTTTGCCCCTCTCATCCTATAGCTATGCTCTCTACTATTAAATATTTCCCTCTCGGTAAAAGGTTGTGATTGTGTACCCTGCCCACCCCTCTCATAATTCGATAGACTTCCATCAAGTCTCCCGTCAACCTCCGGCGGTCCGGAGAAAACTTTCCATAGTCGGTCTGACCTCTCCATTCTCTTAATGAAATCATAATTCTGGTAAACCTCCTCTGCATCATTGCCAAGTACTTCATATCCACTTTCACATCCAGTGACTCTATCACCATCGACATTCCGGGTGCTCCGTAATAGGTGCGGGTGATGAGGAGGGGAGGGGGGAATGGGTGATGTGAGAGTAGGTGCAGGGTAAGAGTGAGAGGATAAGGAACAGGGAAACCTTGCTTTCTCTCTCCAACCCCTTCCCCTTCCCAGTTCGCCCACTAGTCTTACTGTCTCCGCCGACATTCTATCTTTCTCCCGCCCCCTCCCCTGACATCAGTCTGATGAAGGGTCTCAACGCGAAACGTCGCCCATTCCTTCACTCCAGAGATGCTGCCTCCCCGCTGAGTTACTCCAGCATTTTGTGTCTACCTTCGATTTAAACCAGCATCTGCTGTTCTTTCTTGCACATTTGTACTTTAGCCCTGCTCCCTCCGTGGTCTCGGCTCAGATTTTATCTTTCACAATAGCTGCTACTGGACGTCACCTTGCAAAACTATGGTTTCGTTGGACCAACATTCTACTTAATGAATGGGTGGAAATACTTAAACGGAAGAGAAGAATCGGAATTGGATTTAGCAAATGACAATATCGACAAATATCGTTATCTTGTTCAGTAATATTTACCATTGCACCAAAAAAAAACCTTTCACTGAAAAAGGGCTTCCTTTCCCAGTAAATTGGTCTTTATTTTTCAACAGGCAACGTCTTCCTCTATAAGACATAAAATACTGATGTAACTCAATGCGTTTGGCAACATCTCTGGAGATCCACATGGGCATTTCTGGAGATCCACGTTCTCCCGAGATGCTGCCGGACCCGCTGAATAACTCCAGCGGTTTTTTAAAATCCTTTTGTGTATTAACCAGCGTCTGCATTTCTTTGCTTCGACATGATGCCCACGACACTCACCTCATCAGCCTGCCCACGTCCCGTGTCCCTCTATTCCATGCACTTCAATGTGCTTATCTGAAAGCCAATTAAACGCAACCATCGTATCAGCCTCAACCACCGCCCCTGGCAATGTGTTCCAGTCCCGCACTACTATGTGTAAATAACTTGCCCCCCAACACCTCTATTGGACTGTGCTCTTATCATCTTATAGTCTTGGACATTTCCATCCCGGGAAAGGGGTTCTGGCTCCCTTCCATTTTTACTCACTCCATCTCCCAAGCCACAGCGGGGACTGTACATCTCCACTGTCACCTCATCCAACCTCACCATTCTGTCGCCCAAATTCTCCTTCAAGACCAAGTGGCGATCAGCGTGTCCCTCGTTCAATTTATTGAGTTGTATTCAACGCCCATGTATGTTCTTTTTTGTTTAGTTTAGAGATACAACGCGGAAACAGGCCATTCGGCCAACCGAATCCGCACCTACCAACTATCTCCACACATTAACACCACCCTAGGGACAATTTTACATTTACACCTAGCCAATTAACCTACAAACCTGTACGTCGTTGGAGCGTGGGAGCAAACCGAAGATCTCCACGCGGTCATGGGGAGAACATAAAAATTCCGTACAGACAGCACCCGTAGTCAGGATCGAGTCCGAGTCTCAGGCGCTGTGAGGCAGCAACTCTACCGCTGCGCCACCGTGTCGTTCCAATTATTGTGTTGCCTTCAGTGCCCATGGCTGTTCTCTTTACCAATGCGGAATGACAGTGCAGTGGAGTGACTGCGCAGAACAAGATACCTGTTCTACCTTTAAGAGTGACCCTGGGCTTCCACGTACCTGTCATCAATTCACCATTTCATTCCCACCCGCTTCTCCATGTCACGCTTCATTAAATATTCCAACTAGGCTCAACATTAGTAATTTGATTAGTGAGGGTGTCCGCGGTTATGGGGGGGGGGAGCAGGAGAATGGGGTTGAGAGGGAAAGATAGATGAGCCATGATTGAGTGGCGGAGTAGACATGATGAGCTTTGTTGCCTAATTCTGCTCCTATAACTTATGAACTTATGAGCTTACTGTATGAACACAAACTGGAGCAACAACACGTTATCAACTAACGAGGCAAAGTACAACTTCAGAAAGGAACAACAAATTCAATAGACTTTTGATATAATTACCCAATCCTTGTGTCTCTTATTCTCAGTTTCCGCCCTCTTCTAATCGCTATATAATTAAAGGTCTTTGTCTTGTTTGTGTGTGTGTGTGTGTGTGTGTGTGTGTGTGTGTGTGTGTGTGTGTGTGTGTGTGTGTGTGTGTGTGTGTGTGTGTGTGTGTGTGTGTGTGTGTGTGTGTGTGTGTGTGTGTGTGTGTGTGTGTGTGTGTGTGTGTGTGTGTGTGTGTGTGTGTGTGTGTGTGTGTGTGTGTGTGTGTGTGTGTGTGTGTGTGTGTGTGTGTGTGTGTGTGTGTGTGTGCGCCAAGCTGGTTAATTCCTATTTTCTTCCAAACATTAGGCCACAGCCTTCCAATTTTCACACATCCTACTCACACTTTTCCCCTTGTGGCGATAAACACCTTCCCGTCACAGTTCCACCTATATTTCCGAAGTTATTAATCGTTCAAATTTATAAAAACAGCCAAAGGCGCCTTCTCACAGACCGCTTCCAGCCTTCTCACAGTGATGATGTCACAATGCCCCTCACAGTGCACCAATCAAGATGGGCTCTCAAGCTGGCTGCCGACTGCCACACTGACATCACAATGGGACGTTGCCAACGGTAACGAGGTTGCTGCCCCTCTACCAATATCTGATGGGGCTGCTCATCAAGTGCGGGTTGCATTTTGGTCCCACGATCCTGGTGTTTGGGCACAAGGCAGGGAGTGGGGAGGGCCAATGGGGGGAGGAGAGGGGGGCTCTCTTCGCACCCCCACCTGTTCCATTGACGGGCGCGGTTAACGCATTAAAATGAACGGATCGACAGTTCTGATTTCAGTTGCTGTTTATTTCACTCTTCCCACATTTACATCCCCCCTGGTTTTATTTCCGCGCTCACTGGGGTTTCACGACGCGGAATTTGGGGATTAAATGGGAGCCGTTCTGCGATGACCTGTTGATTGCTGGAGGTAGACGGAAAATGCTGGAGTAACTCAGCGGGTGAGGCAGCATCTCTGGGGAGAATGAATGGGCGACGTCCTTCGTCGAGACCCTTCTTCAGACTGATGTCGGGGGAGTAGGCGGGACAAAGATAGAATGTAGATGGAGACAGTAATACTGGTGGGAGAACTGTGGTTACAGCATACAATCCAACATTTTCGCCACCTCCAACGGGATGCCACTACTGGCCACATCTTCCCATCTCCACCCCTTTCTAATTTCCGCAGAGACCGTTCCCTCCGTAACTCCCTGGTCAACTCGTCCCTTCCCACCAAAATCACCCCTTCCCCAGGTACTTTACCCTGCAACCGCAGGAGGTGCAACATCTGTCACTTTACCTCCCCCATCGACTCCATCCAAGGACTCAAACAGTCGTTCCAGGTGAGGCAGAGGTTCTCTTGCACCTCCTCCAACCTCATCTACTGTATCCACTGTTCCAGGTGTCAACTGCATCGGCGAGACCAAGCGCAGGCTCGGCGATCGTTTTGCTGTACACCTCCGCTCAGTCCATCATAACTTACCTGATTTCGCAGTGGCCCAGCACTTCAACTCCCCTCCAATTCCCAATCTGACATTACTGTCCTGGGCCTCCTCCATTGTCAGAGTGAGGCCCAGCACAAATTGGAGAAACAGCACCGCATATTTCGCTTGGGTATACGAAATATGAGGTGATGATATTTCAGTGGTATGAACATTGACTTCACTAACTTCAGATAGCACTTGCTTACTCTCTCGTTCCTCTTCCCCTTCCCAGTTCTCCCACAGGTCTTACTGTCTCTGCCTACATTCTATCTTTGTCCCGCCCCCTACCCTGACATTAGTCTGAAGAAGGGTCTCGACCAGAAACGTCGCCCATTTCTTCTCTCCATAGATGCTGCCTCAGCCACTGAGTTACTCCAGCATTTTGTGTCTACCTTCGATTTTACCAGCATATGCAGTTCTTTCTTACACATGATAAATATCGTTTTCTTATTCAGGAATATTTACGATTACACCAAACAAAGCCATTTCCAAGAAAAAGGTCTTCATTTCCTGTAAATAGTTTATTATTTTTCAATAGGCAACTTTTTCCTGTATGAGATACAAAATAAGACACAGGAGAAGTGATAATGGGAATAAAAGAAATGGCAGAGGAATTAAAGAACTTTTTTTGCATCAGTTTTCACAGTGGATGACAACAGCAACATGCCGGAAATTCAAGCGAGTCAGGGCGTGGAAGCTGGTGGAGTGGCTATGACTACTGAGAAGGTGAGGGGGAGACCGTATTGAAACATCCAATAGTGGAAGGTTTGGATAGAGTGGATGTGGAGACGATGTTTCCACCAGTGCGAGAGTCCAGCACCAGAGGTCGCAGTCTCAGAATTAAAGGACGTACCTTTAGGAAGGAGATGAGGAGGAATTTCCTCACTCAGGGCGGTGAATCTGCAGATTTCTTTGCCACAGAATGCTGTGGAGGCCAAGTCAATGGATTTTGAGGCGTAGATACATATATTCTTGATTAGTATGGGTATCAGGAGTTATGGGGAGAATGCTGAAGAATGGGGTTAGGAGGGAGCGAGATAGATCAGCCATGGTTGATTGGCAAAGTAGACTTGATGGGCCGAATGGCTTAATTCTGCAACTATCACTTATGTCCTTATGACCTTATAACATATTGAAGTAACCCAGTGGGTCAGGCAAAATATCTGGAGAACAGGGACAATTCTGGAGATCCATCTTCTCCAGAGATGCTGCCTGACTCACTGAATCACTCCAGCACTTTGTGGATTTTGGGTAAACAAGCATCTGCGGTTTCTCGTGTCTTTTTTATCTTCCTTTTGTTTTCTTTCAGAATCGATTCACAAGCAACGACGCCATATGATGGGCACAAAAATGCGGGAGTAACTCAGCGGAACAGGCAGCATCTCTGGATGGAAGGAATGCGCGACGTTTCTGGTCACGACTCTTCTTCAGACCGAGAGTCAAGGTAGAGGGAGACATAGACGTTTGGAAGGCAAAGGTGTGAAAACAAAAGATCAAAGGGGACGCAAGTAGACGCCGTCTGCTCATTCAATCGTGCCTTCACGTTTTCTGATATCATGTCTCTTTATTCTGTGCTTCTACATGATGCCAAGTTAAACTGGCCTCATCATTTCATTGTTCTATCTGGGGCATTAGACAATAAAATACTCTTTACTCTCACCCAGGGCGCCGCGCGCCTCCACCTCGCCAACCACCTCGTTGTGAATTTGTGGAATTATCTGCCTCAGAAGGCAGTGGAGGCCAATTCTCAGGAGGCTTTCAAGAGAGAGTTAGACAATAAACAATAGACAATCTGTACGATTACTCAAAGTCTCATCCTGACCACTTCCTGCCTACGTTGTAAATACATTTTAGAAAAAACGCTACCTATATCGCTATGATTTGGTAGCCATTTTACTCAACGTCCTGCTCTCCTCCAACCGCCCCAGGTTTTTTTCCGATCGGTGAAATAATAAAAAAGTTATGAATGCTTAAAAAATCGTGAGATCAACAGATTGGTCTTCTTGGCTGTCAGTCACCATGATGAAGGTAACGCTCCTTCTGGGGTGCCAGGAGAAAACAATTCCGGAGGCCGGACGTGAGTCCGTCACCCCTGAAAACCGTGAGTGAGAGTTGAGTCCAGAACTGTGAGTCAACGCCGTGAGTGAACTGAACTGTGAATCTGCATTGTGCATGAAGTGAATGGTTGGTCTGCACTGTGCTGCTTGAACTGAATTGAAGGGTTGGTCTGCACTGTGCTGCCTGAACTGAATTGAAGGGTTGGTCTGCACTGTGCTGCTTGAACTGAATTGAAGGGTTGGTCTGCACTGTGCTGCCTGAACTGAATTGAAGGGTTGGTCTGCACTGTGCTGCTTGAACCGAATTGAAGGGTTGGCCTCCTCTACGATGCTTGAACTGAATTGAATGGTTGGTCTGCGCTCACTCCGGAAGTCCCGCTCACTACGGAACTCCGGCTCAGGGGAGAGGCCGCGCTCAACCGCGTGAGTAGGTTCAAGAGAATTTTACTGTCGTATATATGTGGTGCGTGAGTGTTTGAGAGTGTGTGATGGATGGTATGAGTGTGTGTGTTAAAGATGGTGTGTGTGTGTGACATGGTGGGTGTGTGTGTGAGATGGAGGGGGCGTATGAATGTGTGTTTGTGTGTGTGTGTGTGTGTATGTGTGTGTGTGTGTGTGTGTGTGAGATGGAGGGTGTGTGTGTTTGAGATGAAGTGTGTGTGTGTGTGATGGAGGGGGTGTGTGTGCTGGAGTGCGTGTGTGTGTGAGCACACTGGCCGTGAGTGAGTCAACTACCAGCCCACCAGCCGTGAGTTAGTCAAATGCCAGCCCACCAGCCGTGAGTGAGTCAACTGCCAGCCCACCAGCCGTGATTGTCAACTGCCACCCCACCAGCCATGAGAGAGTCAACGGCCAGCCCACCAGCCGTGAGTCAACTGCCAGACCACCAACCATGAATGAGTCGGCTGCCAGCCCACCAGCCGTGAGTGACTGAGCTGCCAGCCCACCAGCTGTGAGTGACTGAGCTGCCAGCCCAACAGCCATGAGTGACTGATCTGCCAGCCCACCAGCCGTGAGTGACTACGCTGCAAGCCCACCAGGCCTGAATGACTGAGCTGCCAGCCCACCAGGCCTGAACTGCCAGCCCACCAGTCCTGAGTGACTGAGCTGCCAGCCCACCAGGCCTGAGTGACTGAGTTGCCAGCCCACCAGGCCTGAGTGACTGAGCTGCCAGCCCACCAGACCTGAGTGCCTGAGCTGCCAGCCTACCAGGCCTGAGTGACTGAGCTGCCAGCCCACCAGACCAGAGTAACTAAGCTGCCAGCCCACCAGGCCTGAGTGACTGAGCTGCCAGCCCACCAGGCCCGAGTGACTGAGCTGCCAGCCCTCCAGACCTGAGCTGCCACCCCACCAGGCCCGAGTGACTGAGCTGCCAGCCCACCAGCCCTGAGCTGCCAGCCCACCAGGCCTGAGTGACTGAACAGCCAGCCCACCAGGCCTGAGCTGCCAGCCCACCAGGCCTGAGCTGCCAGCCCAGCAGGCCCGAGTAACTGAACTGCCAGCGCACCAGGCCCCAGTGACTGGGCAGCCAGCCCAAGAATCCATTGGCCCACAATGTCCATACTAGCCCTCTGGAAACCAGTCCCATCGCCCCACAACACCCATACTAGCGCTCCAGAACCCCCCTCCCCCACCCCACCCCCACCCCCCCCCCCCGCCCCACTGGTCACCAATATTGAAATTGGTGGAGAGGTGGAATATTGCGTTGGGGGACCAGTCCGCCCGTGTGAACATGGGACCCAACCGGTCCCACTTAGTCTCGTCGACAATAGGTGCAGGAGTAGGCCATTCGGCCCTTCGAGCTAGCACCGCCATTCAATGTGTTCATGGCTGATCATCCCCAATCGGTACCCCGTTCCTGCCTCCTCCCCATATCCCCTGACTCCGCTATCTTTAAGAGCCCTATCTAGCTCTCTCTTGGCAACACCAAACGCGCGGATCAAAGTACCCTTACTATTTGTAATTCGCAATAAATTCCACTTGTAGGAGCGGTTGATAAGACGTTAGGAGTGCCTGAATATGACGGCTGCGGGAAAGAATAGTGATAAGAAACAGTTGAAGGAATTGGATAAAAATGAACTGCACTCTCTGCTTTACACCAAAGATAGGCACAATATATTTGAAATTCACTAATCCTTGCTGCTGGCTTCTGGCCTGTCTATGTTCCTTGTGTTTTTGTTTCCCATTTCTTGGCTCCATTCCAGAGGCTGGGCGATCGGCACGTATCATTGCATTGGCAACTGCAATTAAACCCAGCTTCCTCTGTGGACTCCGGTCGAGGCTCAGATTTTGTCTTTCACAGTCGCTGCTACTCCGCCTTCACCTTCCAACATTATGGTTCCTTCCTTATCTGCCCTTGGGCCAATATTCCATCTAAAGAATTGGTGAAAAGACTTAATAGTACCAGAAGAATCGGAATTGGATTTTGCAAATGACCATATCGACAAATTTGCTAATGTCACTTTGAATCCCTTCATCCAAATCATTGATGTATATTGTAAATAGCTGCGGTCCCAGCACCGAGCCTTGCGGTACCCCAATAGTCACTGCCTGCCATTCTGAAAGGGACCTATTAATCCCTACTCTTTGTTTCCTGTCTGCCAACCACCTCTCTATCCATGTCAGCACTCTAGCCCCAATACCATGTGTTCTAATTTTGCCCACTAATCTCCTATGTGGGACCTTATCAAATGCTTTCTGAAAGTCCAGGTGCACTACATCCACTGGCTGTTCCTTGTCCATTTTCCTTGTTACATCTTCAAAAAATTCCAGAAGATTAGTCAAGCATGATTTCCCCTTCGTAACTCTATGCTGGCTCGGACCGACCCTATTATCCAAATGTGCGGCCATCTCATCTTTTATAATTGACTCCAGCATCTTCCCCACCACCGATGCCAGGCTAACTGGTCTATAATTCTCAGTTTTCACTGTCCCGCCTTTCTTAAAAAGTGGGATAACATTAGATACCCGCCAATCCACAGGAACTGATCCTGAGTCTATAGAACATTGGAACATTTTCACCAATGCATCCACGATTTCTAGAGCCACCTCCTTAAGTACCCTGGGATGCAGACCATCAGGCCCTGTGGATATAACAGCCTTCAGTCTCATCAGCCTATCGAACACCATTTCCTGCCTAATGTAGATTTCCTTCAGTTCCTCTGTCACCCCAGATCCTCTGGCCACTACTATATCAGGAAGATTGTTTGTGTCCTCCTTAGTGAAGACAGATCCAAAGTACCTGTTCAACTTATCTGCCATTTCCTTGTTCCCCATAATAAATTCACCTTTTTCGGAGGTTGGAGGAGGTGCAAGTGAACCTCTGCCTCACCTCTAAAGATTGATTATGTTCTTGGATGGGTTTGGGGACAGGTGTTGCATCTCCTGCGGTTGCAGGGGAAAGTACCTGGGAAAGGGATGGTTTGGGTGGGAAGGGACGAGTTGATCAGGGAGTTACGGGGGGAACGTTCTCTGCGGAAAGCAGAAAGGGGTAGAGGTGGGAAGATGTGGGCAGTAGTGGCATCCCGTTGGAGGAGGCGAAAATATTGGATTGTATGTTGTATTTTCCCCTGCAACCATGAAAGGAATGGAAGGAATGCGTGATGTTTCTGGTCAGGACACTTCTTCAGACTGAGAGTCAAGGAAGAGGGAGACATAGAAGTTTGGAAGGCTAAGGTGTGAAACAAGAGAGCAAAGGGGTCGCAAGTAGACGCCGTCTCCTCATTCAATCGTGCCTTCACGTTTTCTGATCTGATGTATTTTTATTCCTTGCTTCTACATGATTCCAATTAAACTGGCCTCATCATTTCATTGTTCTATCTGGGGCATTAGACAATAAAATACTCTTTACTCTCACCCAGGGTGCCGCGCGCCTCCACCTCGCCAACCACCTCGTTGTGAATCTCTGGAATTCTCTGCCTCAGAAGGCAGTGGAGGCTAATTCTCAGGAGACTTTCAAGAGAGAGTTACACAATAGACAATAGACAATAGACAATAGACAATAGGTGCAGGAGTAGGCCATTCGGCCCTTCGAGCCAGCACCGCCATTCAATGTGATCATGGCTGATCATCCCCAATCAGTACCCCCTTCCTGCCTTCTCCCCATAACCCTGACTCCGCTATCTTTAAGAGCCCTATCTAGCTCTCTCTTGAAAGTATCCAGAGAACCGACCTCCACCGCCCTATGAGGCAGATAATTCCACAGACTCACAACTCTATTCGAGAAAAAGTGTTTCCTCGTCTCCGTTCTAAATGGATCACTCCTTATTCTTAAATTGTGGCCCTTGGTTCTGGACTGCCCCAACATCGGGAACATGTTTTGTCCCTCTAGCGTATTCAAACCCTTAAATATCATATGCTTCAATAAGATCCCCTCTCGTCCTTCTAAACTCCAGTATACAAGCCCAGCCGCTCCATTCTCTCAGAATATGACAGTCCACCCCCCCATCCCGTGAATTAACCCGGTGAACCTACGCTGCACTCCCTTAGATAGATCTCTTAAAGATAGAGGAGTGAGGGGATATGGGGAGAAGGCAGGAACGGGGTACTGATTGTTGATGATCAGCCATGATCACATTAAATGGCGGTGCTGGCTCGAGGGGCCGAATGACCTACTCCTGCACCTATTGTCCATTGTCTAATGTCATCAACATGAGCTCATCAGCCTCTGAAATCTTTGCAACTGCAATGTTACACCAACACTCGCAAAATCTCTCCCATCCCCATCCACCACCTTTACCATTGCTCCAACAGTAATCTGAAGGGACGGTTGCCTGACCAAAGCTCTGATCCACACTCCCACCTCCACCTACGTGGAACATAGACCATCGAATGGGACACAAAATGCACAAAGTGCTGGAGTAACTCAGCGGGCAGTGTCTCTGGAGAACATGGATCGGTGACGAAGGCAGACAAAAAATGCTGGAGCAACTCAGCGGGATAGGCAGTGACATTTCGGGACCAGACCCTTCTTTTCCAGCTTTGTTCTCAACCCTCCCCTACAATTTGTCCTTTTTCCAGTTCTCTCTCTCACCCCCCCTTCCCTCCGACATAATACACACACACACACAATCTTTCCGAAGAAAGGTGTTGACCCAAAACGTCCACATATCCATGTTCTCCAGAGATGCTGCCTGACCTACCGAGTTACTCCAGCATTTTGTGTCCTTTTGTGTATTAACCAACATCTGCAGTTTTCTGCTTCTACACATTGCCAAGTTAAACTGAGCTCATCAGTCTGCACACGATTCGTATCCCTCTTTTCCCCTCACTTTAATGTGCTGATCTGAAAGCCTATTAAAGGCTCAGGTTAATTCCCGGGGTGGCGGGACTGTCATATGCTGAGAGAATGGAGCGTCTGGGCTTGTATACTCTGGAATTTAGAAGGATGAGAGGGCGTCTTATTGAAACATATATAATATAAGATTATTAAGGACACGCTAGAGGCAGCAAACATGTTCCCGATGTTGGGGGAGTCCAGAACCAGGGGCTACAGTTTAAGAATACGTGGTAAGCCATTTAGATGAGGAATCACTTTTTCACACAGAGCCTTGTGAGTCTGTGGAATTCTCTGCCTCAGAGGGCGGTGGAGGCCGGTTCTCTGGATACTTCCAAGAGAGAGCTAGATAGGGCTCTTAAGGATAGGGGAGAAGGCAGGAACGGGTTACTGATAGAGGATGATCAGCATTGAATGGTGGTGCTGGCGCGGAGGGTCGAATGGCTTACTCCTGCACCTATTGCCTACTGTCTATTGTCTGTTATCTAAATGCAACTATTGTATCAGCCTCCACCACCACCCCTGACAAGGCGCTCCAGGCTCCCACTGCTATGTAACTTGAATAGTAAGGGTGTCTTGAGGCGATGGGGAGAAGGCAGGAGAAAGGGGTTGAGAAGGAAAGATAGATGTGGCATCACAGAATGGTGGATTTGACTTGACGGGGCGAATGACCTAATTCTGTTCCTATAACTTATGAACACGAAGAAAAACAAATCTGTCACATACTCAGTGTCATGATCGCAGCAAATAATTCCTGAGAATGTTACAATTGCTGAACTGAACTGACATGTAATATCTCACCTCCAGATATATCACACTGTCTTTTTGACTCAACGTTCCTGGAAGTTTTCTGCTGAATTGAATGTAAGTTCTTTTGAATTTCAGGAAGACTTTTCTCCACTGTATTTACATTCTTTCCCCCCTCGTCCCTTGGATGTCTGGGGCGGCACGATGGTGCAGCGGCAGAGATGCTGCCTTACAGCGTCAGAGACCCGGGTTCGATCATAACCCCGTGTGCTCTCTGTCCGGAGTTTGCACGTTTCCGGAACCGCGTGGATTTCTCCGGGCGCTCCGGTTTCCTCCCACATTCCAAAGGTTTTCCCACATAAAGTAAGCATGCAGATACAGCAGGCAGTGAAGAAAGCGAATGGCAATTTGGCCTTCATATCAAGAGGAGTTGAATATAGGAGCAAAGAGGTCTTTCTGCAAGTGTACAGGGCCCTAGTGAGACCCCACCTCGAGTATTGTGTGCAGTTTTGTTCTCCAAATTTGAGAATGGTCATTCTTGTTATTGAGGGAGTGCAGTGTAGGTTCATGAGGTTATCCCCCGGGATGGCGGGACTGTCATATGTTGATAGAATGGAGCAGCTGGGCTTGTATACTCAGCAGTTTAGAAGGATCAGAGGGTATCTTATTGAAACTTATAACATTATTGAGGGTTTGGACACGCTGGAGGCAGGAAACATGTTCCCGATGTTGGGGGAGTCCAGAACCAGGGGCCACACAGTTTAAGATTAAGGGGTAAGCCATTTAGAACGGGGATGAGAAAACACTTTTTCACACAGAGAGTTGTGAATCTGTGCAATTCTCTGCCTCAGAGGGCGGTGGAGGTTGGTTCTCTGGATACGTTCAAGAGAGAGTTAGGTAGGGCTCTTAAAGATGGCGTAGTCAGAGGATATGGGAGACGGCAGGAACGGTTACTGATTGTGGATGATCAGCCATGATCCCATTGAATGGTGCAGGCTCGAACGGCAGAATGGCATACTCCTGCACCTATTGTTTATTGTCTGTTGTCTATTCGTACGCGGTTTGTTGATCAATTGGCTTCTGTATATTCTCCCTGTTGTGTAGGATAGAAGGGTGATTGCTAATCGGCGCGGACTCGGTGGGCCGAAGGGCCTGTTTCGCCTCCGAATCTCTGAACGAAATTAAACTGAAGAAGCCCTGCCCTTTCCCGGTGAGAATCTGATAAATCTTAACGATTGCAGATGTGACAAGTGGCTGCAGACTGCTAGACTGTTCCTGTCAAATGGAAGGTGAATTAAATTTGTGTTGGGGATAAGAGGGTCAAATCCGCGCCAGATCACGGCTGTGGAAGGAGGAGACCTCGTCCAGAAATCTCCTTTCCCTGTATTTGCACCATTTCCTGGATTAATTTCTTCATTTCTATGAGATTCTATGAACGATTTGATCTGATCCTGAGACTAGGGTTGGCAGTGGAAATAAGAAGGAGTCAACTCAAGAGTCCGGAGAGTCAATAGTGTTTTATTGTCATATGTCTCGGATAGAAGAATTAAATTCTTACTTGCAGTAGCACAACAGAATATGTAAACATAGTACACTGTAAACAATATAATACAGGAGGAAAAAGCTTCAGTGTGTATATATGTACATATCCACACACACATATTGACCAGTATATAGTTAGTGTGTGTGTGTGTGTGTGTGTGTGTGTGTGTGTGTGTGTGTGCGTGTGCGTGTGCATGTGCGTGTGCGTGTGTGTGTGTGTGTGTGTGTGTGTGTGTGTGTGTTCGAGCCGAAACGTCGTCTGCCCAACGTCGAGTTGTAACTTTGCCGTCTTCAGGCTCCTGTACCTTCATCCCGACGGCAGAAGTGAAATGAGCGTGGGGCCTAGATGGTGCGGGTTTCTGACGATCCTGGCTGCCTTTTTGAGCCAGCACCTCTTCTAGATCTTTTAAATGGAAGGGAAGGTAGAGAAAAATGCTGGAGATACTCAGCGAGTGAGGCAGCATCTATGGAGCGAAGGAAACAGGTGATGTTTCGGGTCGAGACCCTTCCTCAGACTGATATGCGAGGGGGGGGGGGGATGGGGGGCGGAAAAAGAAAGGAAGAGGCGGAGACAGTGGGCTGAGGGAGAGCTGGGAAGAGGAAGGGAAGGAGGGAGTAAGCAAGGACCAGTATCTTTGGCAGGGACTACCTGAAATTGGAGAAGTCAATGTTCACACCGCTGGGGTGTAAACTACCCAAGCGAAATATGAGGTGCTGCTCCTCCAATTTGCGGTGGGCCTCACTCTGACCATGGAGGAGGCTCAGGATAGACACAAAATGGCCAGAGTGAGTTCTACCGCAAATTGAGGAGCAGCACCTCATATTTCGCTTGGGTAGTTTACACCCCAGCGGTTTGAACATATGTGATTTCACTTCTCCAATTTCAGGTAGTCCTTGCTTTCTCCCTCCTTCCCCTCCCCTTCCCAGCTCTCCCTCAGCCCACTGTCTCTGACTCTTCCTTTCTTCTTCCCGCCCACCCTCAGTCTGAAGAAGGGTCTCGACCCGAAACGTCACCTATTCCTTCGCTCCATAGATGCTGACTCATCCGCTGAGTTTCTCCAGCATTTTTGTCCACCTTCGATTTTTCCAGCATATGCAGTTTTTTCTTAAACATTAAATGCAAGTGATGTCAGTCTCCGTGATGGACCGTGATGGATCGACTGGGCAATATTCATCTCCTTCATTTCTGAGCGTTGCAGTTGCCGGACCAGGCCTTGATGCACCAAGCTGCGCTTTGTTCAAGATTCCAGCACGGTCAGTTTCTGCTTACTCCCAGCGAAATCCACTTGGGGGTGCAATTGTTAATATATTAAAGGAGCCCACATGGTGACTGAGAATATAAGTATGAGAGGGCCGGACAGAGTGAACACCAGAGAGATAGGAACAAAGTGCTGGAGTAACTGGGCGGGTCAGGCAGTATCTCTGGAGAAAAGGAATGGGCGAGGTTTTCTCAGGATTAGAGGATATTAGATAGCTGAATCGGTACAACCCTGAATTGTTGTCTCTGGAATGACGGAGATTGAACGACCTGATAGAAGTGTACACGATAATGAGAGGTCCAGAGAGGGTGCATAATCAGGGGGGGGGGGTGTTTAGTTTACTTTATCGTCACGTGTACCGAGGTAAAGTGAAAATATGTTGCTGCATCGTAACCAGGCAGCTGAAAGACTATACATGATTAATACAATCGAGCAACGCACAGTGTACAGATACATGATAAAGGGAATATTGTTCAGTGCAGGGGAAGTCCAGTAAAGTCGGATTAAAGATAGTCCATGGGTCTCCAATGAGGTGTTGGGCATGTACACTCTGGTGTTTAGAAGGATGAGAGGGGATCATATTGAAACATATAAGATTATTAAGGGTTTGGACCCGCTGGAGGCAGGAAACTTGTTCCCGATGTCGGGGGAGTCCAGAACCAGGGGCCACACAGTTTAAGAATAAGGGGTGAGCCATTTAGAACGGAGAGGAGGAAAAACATTTTCTCACAGAGAGTTGTGAGTCTATGGAATTCTCTGCGGCGGTGGAGGCCGGTTCTCTGGATACTTTCAAGAGAGCTAGATAGGGCTCTTGAAGATAGCGGAGTCAGGGGACATGGGAAGAAGACAGGAACGGGGTAATAATTGTGGATGATCAGCCATGATCACATTGAATGGCGGTGCTGACTCGAAGGGCCAAATGGTTGGTAGGAGGGGAAGCGATTGAAAATAGGATTATTTTACTCAACAAGAGATGGCGCGCTCTGGAATTCACCGCCTGAAAGAGTCGACTAGACAAAAAAAGCTCCTTAACATTTGAAAAACGTACAGATGAGTCGTGAGCCCACAATGTGCGGAATTAACAGTTTGGGAGAGATATAACCCATAAGGCCATAAGGCATAGAAGCAGAATTAGGTCATTCAGCCCATCAAGTCCACTCTGCCATTCAATGCTAAACAATAGACAATAGACAATAGGTGGAGGAGCAGGCCATTCGGCCCTTCGAGCCAGCACCGCCATTCATTGTGATCATGGTTGATCATCCACAATCAGTACCCCGTTCCTGCCTTCTCCCCATATCCCCCGACTCCGCTATCTTCAAGAGCCCTATCTATCTACCTATCTCTTGAAAGCATCCAGAGAACCGGCCTCCACCGCCCTCTGAGGCAGAGAATTCCACAGACTCACGACTCTCTGGTTGAGTGAAACAATTTTTCCTCAACTCCGTTCTAAATGGCTTACCCCTTATTCTTAAACTGTGTGTGGCCCCTGGTTCTGGACTCCCCCAACATCGGGAACATGTTTCCTGCCTCGAGCGTGTCCAAACCCTTAATAATCTTATTGTTGTTCTATTTAACCCCATTTTCCTGCCTCCTCTCCGTAATTTTTGAAATCCTTTTCCTAGCAAGATCTTATCAAGATCCGCCTTAAAAATACCCAATGTCTTGGCCGCCACAGCCGTCTGTGGCAATACATTCCCCAGATTCACCACCCTCTGGCGCCGACAGCAATCACGCACTAGCTAATTAACCTACAAACCTGCACTGGGAGAACGTACAACCTCCGTACAGGCAGCACCCTTGGTCAGGATCGAACCCGGGTCTCTGGCGCCGTGAGGCAGCAACTCAACCGCTGCGCCACCGCGTATCGACAACAGAAATCGGATGTCCATTTTTGGGGCTATCAGGTGCGGGATGGGCTGAAGGATTTCCTCTGCGCTGTAAATTTGCCCGATTCTCAGTTCAAGAGAGCAGTTAACGCAAGCCAGCAAATTCTGACCTGTTTCGAAAGAACAGCGAAACGTGAGACCCACTGATCTAAGCAGAGTGAGAAAGAGTTAAAATTTCAACATGTTCACTTGCGCCCTCCACCGCTTGGTTGACGCACGGTAATTACTACCCGTAGAGGCAAATTGATAAAAGCTCCCCAGCAGACAGCCTCGTCTCATCGTGATCCACTTCCTTGCCTCCCTCTCTCTCTCTCTCTCTCTCTCTCTCTCTCTCTCTCTCTCCCTCCCTCCCTCCATCCCTCTCCATCTTTCGGTGTCGATGATTCTTTTACCCTTCCCAGTCTCGGTCTGAGCCCCCCTCTCCACCCAGTTCCGCACGCTGCCCTCGTTGCATCCCCCCTTCTCGCCGCGGATTTGTCGTTGTAGCGTTGTTGAGGTTGAGAGGCTCGCAGTTCATTTCCCAAACGGCGATCTCCGCTTCACCTCCTGCGGCATCGCTCTCCGCTCACCCGCAAGATGTCAACAGAAAAGCAAGGTAGGCTGTTTCCACATCCCCCTCCTCCGCGTATTAACAGCGGGCAGGCGTGCGGGCTTTTGTGCAGAAAGGCCAGCCATCAACGATCGAACATCACCTTCTGTGTTCCATGACATAGCCAGTTCCAGGGGAATATATCTCGGCTGCTTATTGATCTGCAGCAGATTTTTTTTTACCCGCGCTGTTGTGTTGCCTTTACAATGGATTACGTGTGGCTCAGTTGCACCGGGATAATGATAAATCCAAACAGATACTGCTGCAGACTCAGACTGCAACGTTTTCCCTGCCTTTGATAGTGAGTGTTTGTGTACCGCGTTTTAATAGGGGAGCACGGAATTCTACACGGTGCCATCGCGACGGCTGTTTGCAGTTCGCTGTTTCGTGACTGTTTATGGTGCAGGGTGTAAACTAGAAGCGTGCAGAGCAGGGAGGGAGCCGCACAAACCACACACTGGCCGTGGGTCGCGGGCGCCTGGACAACAAAGATTTGTAATCGCATCGGCGAGGCGAAATGTGCACCTTTCCATATACAGGGTAGTCGGCGAGAGGAATTCTATTCAAGGGAAAAGTCCACCTTACTCATCAGCAATATTTCACCTGCCCGGAACCCCCATCACATAATTAGGCCAACTGATTTCTGAAGCTGAGCTAATCTTTCCCCCTCCCCCCTCTCCCTCTCCCTCTCTCTCTCCCTCACCCCCCTCTCCCTCTCTCCCTCTCCCCCCTCTCTCCCTCTCCCTCTCCCTCTCCCTCCCTTTCTCTCTCCCTCTCCCTCTCTCTCTCACACATTATCTGCATCTATCTGTATGCCTCTCTCTTGATCTATCTATCTATCTATCTATCTATCTATCTATCTATCTATCTATCTATCTATCTATCTATCTATCTATCTATCTATCTATCTATCTATCTATCTATCTATCTATCTATCTCTATCTCTATCTCTATCTCTATCTCTATCTCTATCTCTATCTCTATCTCTATCTCCCTCTACCTCTATCTATATCTCCATCTCTCACTCTGTCTCTGTCTCTATCTTCCCCCCCCCCTCTCTCTCTCTCTCTCTCTCTCTCTCTCTCTCTCTCTCTCTCTCTCCCTCTCTCTCTCTCTCTCTCTCTCTCTCTCTCTCCCTCTCTCTCTCTCCCCCACTCTCTCTCTCTCTCTCCCTCGCTCCCTCGCTCTCTCGCTCTCTCGCTCTCTCGCTCTCTCGCTCTCCCTCTCTCTCTCCCTCTCTCTCCCCCTCCTTCGCTCTCTCCCCTATCACATTAAGCTTTGCCGGAGAATGAAGCTGTGCTGACAGTGGGGGGCTAATTTGATCCAAAACCTGCTCGAGGGGAAGTGAAATGATTGTTTCACGACCATTGCAGCCAAAGTACTTCCACGGCAGAGCTGGGCAGAGCTGCCTTTGGACAAACTAATTGAGTTACATTTTGATCCCACAATAAGAGCACAGGAAATGAGGGGTGGTCTTATAGAGGTGCACGAAATCACGAGAGTAATAAATCTGGTTGACGCACAGTCTCTTGTCCAGAGTAGAGGGATCAAGAACCAGAGGACATTTAAGGTGAAGGGGGAAAGATTTAATAGGAATCTGAGGGGTGAATTTTCCACATAAGTTGTGGTGGGTATATGGAATGAGCTGCCAGAAGAGGTCATTGAGACAGGGACCATTGCAATATTTAAGAAACATTTGGACAGGTCCATAGATGGAAACCCACACGGTAACAGGGAGAATGTACAAACTCTGCACAGACAGCCCTCACTGTCAGGATCGAACCCGGGTATCAGGCGCTGTAGGGCAGCAACTCTACCGCTGCGCCACCGTGCTGGAATCAAAGACACTTGACTAGGTCTTCTTCTTCTTCTTCTTAAGCCCTTTGCTCCTCTAGGGAGCACATGCCATTGACAAATGTCCTCCACCTCACTCGGGTGTTGGCAGTTCTCTCGAGATCTCCCCAGTTGAGCCCACTCTCAGACACTTCTGTCTGGACACCTCTTCTCCAGCTGTTCCTGGGGCGACCTCTTTTCCTTTTTATTTGGGAAGTTCCATTTCAGGGCTTGCCGGGTGATGTTTGTGGCAGGTTTCCTGGGGGGGTGTCCAATCCAACTCCATTTTCTCCTACGAATTGGTAAGTCAATGGGCTCCTGGCTTGTTCCTTTCCACGGGTCCACATTGGATTATGTGGGCCATCAATATCTTGTTGTTGGTTTTTGAAGGTTGCGGAGATGAGGGGAGAGCTGATGGGTTCCCATGGTGTTATGGGTTCCCATACTTGACGAGGTATACAGATAGAAATGATTTCGAAGGATCTGGTCCAAACATGGTGAAGTAGGATTAGCTTACATGAGTTGGGCTGAAGGTCCTGTTTCCATAATGATTCAAAGCTCTTTAATCTAGTCAACTCTTGGTGTATCATCCTAAACATGGCTGTTCAACAAAACACAATTTCCTCACTCCTGAAATCATTTTTTTCGTTACTCCAGCACTTTGTGTCTTTTGTGTCACACAACAATAAGCTATTTCGCTCTACACATGACAATAATGAACTAAACTAAACTTCAACCAATTTCAATAGGAGTCTGTTATGAATCCTGACAAAGAAAAATAAATGCATTTGCCTGTGGGCATCAATGATTTAAAATATAGTCAGCGCGCTGAGTACTCTATACAGCAAATATATAAGAGTTGCGGGAAGGAACTGCAGATGCAGGATTAAACCGAAGATAGACACAAAATTCCGGAGTAACTCAGCGGGACAGGCAGCGTCTCTGGAGAGAAGGAATGGGTGACGTTTCGGGTCGAGACCCTTCTTCAGACTGATGTCAGGGTAGTGGACAGGACAGAGATAGAATGTAGTCGGAGACAGTCAGACTGGTGGGAGAACTGGGAAGGGGGAGGGATGGAGAGAGAGGGAAAGCAAGGGCTATTTGAAGATAGAGAAGTCAATGTTCATACCGCTGGGGTGTAAGCTGCCCAGGCGATATATGAGGTGCTGTTCCTCCAATTTGTGCTGATGAAGGGTCAGACCTGAAGAAGGGTCTCGGAGCAAACCGTCACCCTTTCCTTCTATCCAAATATATATGAGAGGGTTTTATTAGTATGTAGAGAGGATTATCCCCCAGCACTTTATCTTTGGAAAAGACATCTTGTGCTGTTAGAGGCACACCTCACACCCTAACAGGCATCTGTGAATCTGTTTTTCGCTGGGAATAAATCCAGGGATACGGATGCCTTGACAATGTGCTTCATCTGTGTCTTCTATTAGCTCACGATGAAACCCCACAGATCGTGTATTTCTTACCCTGTGACCATACTGTGCAAGTCTGTGCCTTTGCGCAATACAGGTTGTGTTTCTTTGGCTGGAAGCTGCGGCCATATGCACAAAACAAACTCCCTCGCCTGTGCACGGAGCCATCAGATGTCAGGGCAATTGTAAAAACTATTCACGCCGAGCCACATCTCCTTAAAAGCAAACTTGGGTACTTTATATCAGTACAAGCTTGAAGGAACTGCAGATGCCGGTTTACAAATAGACACCAAGTGCCCGAGGAACCCAGCGGGTCAGGCAGCATCTGTGGAGAACATGGATAGGTGACGTTTCACAGAGTGCTGGAGTAACTCAGCGGGTCAGGCAGCACCTGTGGAGAACATGGATAGGTGACGTTTCACAGAGTGCTGGAGTAACCCAGCGGGTCAGGCAGCATCTGGGGAGAACATGGATAGGTGACGTTTCACAGAGTGCTGGAGTAACTCAGCGGGTCAGGCAGCATCTGTGGAGAACATGGATAGGTGACGTTTTGGGCCGCGGACCCTTCTTCAGAATATATTTTAGAAGAAAGATTGAGGACGGATAGATACTGTAGGTAAGATCCCGATTACGGGTGCTGTCTGTCTGGAGTTTGTACGTTCTCCTCGTGACCGCGTGGGTTTTCTCCGTAATCATCGGTTTCCTCCCGCCCTCCAAAGACGTACAGGTTTGTAGTTTGTAGGAAAGAACTGCAGATGCTGGTTTTAACCGAAGATAGGCACGACAAGCTGGAGTAACTCAGCGGCACAGGCAGCATCTCTGGAGAGAAGGTATGGGTGACGTTTCGGTTCTGAAGAAGGGTCTCGACCCGAAACGTCACCCATTCCATCTCTCCGGAGATGTTGCCTGTCCCGCTGAGTTACTCCAGCTTTTTGTGTCTATCTTCGGAGATGGCGAGATATCAGTGCTAGACGAATGAAGCCAGTGTAATCTTGGAGATTGACAGCTGGAGATAGTTGAAACTCAGAGATGGTGTGACTAGGTTGTTGGAGAAAATGCACTGGGTGGATTGGAAAAGCGCGGATGGGGATTGGTACAATAGGTAATAGTCATTAGGTGCAGGAGTAGGCGATTCCGCCCTTCAAGCCAGCACCGCCATTCTATGTGTTCATGGCTGATCATACCCAATCAGTACCCCGTTCCTGCCGTCTCCCCATATCCCCTGACTCCGCTAACTTTAAGAGCCCTATCTAGCTCTCTTTTGAAAGCAACCAGAGAACCGGCCTCCACCGCCCTCTGAGGCAGAGAATTCCACAGACTCACAACTCTCTGTGTGAAAAATATGTTCCCTCGTCTCCGTTCTAAATGGCTTACCCCTTATTCTTAAACTGTGTGGCCCCTTGTTCTGGACTCCCCCCAACATCGGGAACATGTTTCCTGCCTCTAGCGTGTCCAACCCCTTTATAACTTTGTATGTTTCAATAAGATACCCTCTCATCCTTCTAAACTCCAGAGTATACAAGCCCAGCAGCTCCATTCTCTCAGCATATGACAATCCCGCCATCCCGGGAATTAACCTGGTGAACCTACGCTGCACTCCCTCAATAGCAAGAATGTACGAGATTGGAAATGGACGCTGGGAGAAACTGAGGATCCATGATGGACCTTTCATGGCTGGTTCTCGTTATGCTTGGCCTGTGCTCCAAATTTATTTCGGAGTCCCAAATAAATGTTCAATTGTGCTGAAGCAGAGATCTAAAGTGCGCAGAAGTGGACACATTCTGGATTCATCTAACCTCATGCAGTGCCATCAACTTAAGGATGATCTTCTATTTTTCATTATTATACAGCCAGCAGGAACTGTATAATGAACACAAGAAACTTGGGTTCCTTATGGCCTGAGCCGTAATAGGTTAGATTTCATAAAAATAAAACAGCTGCACTCCAATTACACCTTTAATTAATCTGATGCTCTATTTTCAATTTAAAATGGCATTATTTGCGATATTTAAACTTTTATCATTTTAATTGACTTGAAATGGCCTTACTTCATTCATTAAATCTTATCCCACACTTAGAATATACATGCTTCTTTCCCCATACCCCTTCCCCACCCCGTATTATTTCCCTAGCTTTTTCCATATAGTCTATGCTCAAGAATCAAGTCAAAAGTGTTTTATTGTCATATGTCCAGGACGGGACATTGAAATTCTTACTTGCTGCAGCACAACATAATATGTGACTATGTAACATTGTTCATAACGGGGGAAAGAAAAAGTTAAACAAATAACAAATATAGTGGAAATAACAAATAATAATATAGTCTTTTGAGTTCAGAGCTCAGAGCTTGTTCGATGTTGTGTTTAATAGCCTGATGGCTGTGGGGAACTAGCTGTTCCTGAACCTGGACGTTACAGTTTTCAGGCTCTGCTGACAGATCTGTGTCCATTCACTTTATTTTTCCATTTTCCTCAGTAGCCTCCTTACGTCCTTTTCATAACTTGCTATTTCTGTGTCATCAGCAAATTTAGCTTTCATCGAGGTCATTTATATAAACTGTAAAAATGTTACGGCCCCTCTACCAATCTCTGTGACACACCACTCATTATATCTTGCAATAACAAAGACTACTGGAGAAAAGGAACACGTGACGTTTCAGGTCGAGACCCTTCTTCAGACTGAAGAAGCATCTCGACCCGAAATTTAATGTTTAATGTTCTTTGTGTCATTCTTATTTGTTTACTGTGTGTCGTGTTGTTACTTGCGAGGGGAGCACCAAGGCAAATTCCTTGTATGTGCACACATTTGCCCAATAAACTTATTCATTCAAATGTCACCTATTCCTTTTCTCCAGAGATGCTGTCAGAAGCGCCGAGTCTGTCTTCGGTTTAAACCACCATCTGCAGTTCCCTCCTGCAAACAAAGACCAACGGCTGTTTTTTTCTTTGCCTCCACTAAACCAGGCAAATGTCTACCTGTGTCAAAAATATATTTCGAACACCATGAGCTATAATTTAGAGTAATAACATTTGAAATGCCATTGATTAAATGTCTGTAATTCTAAATATTATAGACAATAGACAATAGGTGCAGGAGTAGGCCATTCGGCCCTTCGAGTCAGCACCGCCATTCAATGTGATCATGGCTGATCATCTTCAATCAGTACCCCGTTCCTGCCTTCTCCCCATATCCTCTGACTGCGCTATGTTTCAGAGCCCTACCTAGCTCTCTCTCGAAAGTATCCGGAGAACCGGCCTCCACCGCCCCCCTGAGGCAGAGAATTCCACAGAATCACAACACTCTGAGAAAAAGCGTTTCCTCATCTCCGTTCTAAATGGTCTACCCCTTATTCTTAAATTGTGGCCCCTGATTCTGGACTCCCCCAACATCGGGAACATGTTTCCTGCCTCTAGCGTGTCCAAACCCTTAATAATCTTACATGTTTCAATAAGATTCACTCTCATCCTTCTAAACTCCAGCGTATACAAGCCCAGCCACTACATTCTCTCAGCATATGACAGCCCCACCCCCCTCTTCCCGGGAATTAACCTTGTAAACCCACCCTGCACTCCCTCAATAGCAAGAATGTCCTTCCTCAAATTAGGGGACCAAAACTACACACAATTATAACCATAACCATATAACCATATAACCATAACAGCACGGAAACAGGCCATCTCGGCCCTTCAAGTCCGTGCCGAACATTTTTTTAATTTTTTTAAAAATTAAAATAAATACTTTCCCCTAGTCCCATCTACCTGCACTCAGACCATAACCCTCCATTCCTTTCCCATCCATATACCCATCCAATCTATTTTTAAAGGATAACATCTCACCAAAGGATATACTCTCACCAGTTCCATTTTTATCAATGTTACTTTAAAGAACTCCAATAAATAAATCAAATATGATTTTGCTTTCACCAAAAACCACGATGCCCGACAACTTTGACCATTTTCCAAGTATCCCGCTGTCTTTAATAATAATTTATAACAGCTGTCCATGATAGATGGGAAACTAAATGGGTTACAGCTTCCTGCTTAATTGGGGTGGGAATATATATACAAGCTCTTCAGATCGCAGCTGGGTTGCAGATCTATCCATATCCTGAATCGTG